>VONZ01003437.1:0-21486 GCA_012976165.1 Labeo catla
AGAACTGATCACGCAACAGTCGGTAGTGGTACACGGCTGGAAGGGCAGATGAAGCTCCTTTAAGCTAACTATGCTTCAGCTTTAAGGATCGTTTAAGAAAAGGAGCTACACGTCTGACATAACAAAACAAGCATCCTGCATTGGCCGGGAATCGGACCCGGGTCTCCCGCGTGGCAGGCGAGAATTCTACCACTGAACCATCAATGCTCGAGGAAGAGAAAAATCATTGGGCAGCAGCATCGCCGTCACGGGGGGGTGACAGCAACGATGCTAAATTTCAACAACTAAGAGATAACCAGAGCAAGATTCGTAGGCATTTGACAAATAGAAATGGATCTAGTCTGTCTCTGAAAAATCGGGGGGAGGGGGTTGGTCAGTGTCAAAAATCTCAATCCTTTAAGAACTAGAGTGCGGCTCATCCTCATGGACTGCACCAGATTTTTCACTTCTTGTTGGGAGATGTTACCCCGCTCTTCCACCAATTCACTTGCATGTTCTGGAAGACGTCTGGGTGGGGGGACACAGGGTTACATGTGGTTTGCCACTAGCAAGATGATAAGCGGTCCTTCTGCGCCCCGTAGCGCTGTCATAGGCATCTTTCATTACAGACGCTGCAGTTTATCGGACGTTCACGCAGGTCAGCAGTAACCCCAGACATGTTTCTTCTGGTGTTTTTCTGACTCGGTACAAAGGGCCGTTTACTGTCATCAATTTGTTTTAACCCTGACCTTTCCTGTCTGCCAGCTGTAAAGGCTGGACTTTTCCACAGGTGCTTGAGCAATAATTGCTTATAATTCACTGAACAAGCATGAAAATCATCGTTCAAACCGGTTCCATGAATCATCTGTACAGTTAGTTGTGATTGGACAGTTATCTTCAACATGCAGCATGCTGAAAGATATACTCTTTGGCTGAGTTTAAATATGCATACGTCATGTATCGAATATGCTCGACTGCCTCAACTAGATGCGCAAGGTTGGAAATGCAGCTGGAGCTCCTTCACGCCAATAAGGCCCATTTTAAAGAACCACACACGCCTTACTTAAAAGAACGTTCTCCCTGCGTTGGCCGGGAATCGGACCCGGGCCCTCACAACGCCCTTGGACTAATAATGGTGCAGGACGTTATGCCTGAAAAGGGGGGATGGGTGCTGGAGCTCTGCTAAATAAATTTCTAATTGTGTATTTACTTGGAACCAGGCTAACGAAGCCACGCTGAAAACCACGGACAGAATGGATATCAGGAGAGCTCTTCGTGGCAGACACAGATGGATCTCCTTCGAGCAAATTCAGATTAAAGCACATAACGCACACAAATGACATGGCAAACTGCATTGCCCGGGAATCGAACCCGGGTCTCCCGCGTGGGAGGCGAAAATTCTACCACTGAACCACCAATGCACCAACTGCTACTGGGAGGTGCGCAAGGTTGGAAACGCAGCTGGAGCTCCCTTAAGCAAAAGGGGCTCTAGATTGAAGGCTTGTCTGAAAGAACCACAGCCTGACGTAAAAGAGCGCAGTCGCTGCATTGGCTGGGAATCGGACCGGGGTCTCCCGCGTGCCAGGCGAGAATTCTACCACTGAACCACCAATGCTCGAGGGGCTGTGCGTGAAATCATTTGCCTGTAACATCGCCGTTATAAGGAGAGCGAGCAACGCTACATTTCAACAACTGAGAGCGAGTTTCATAGGCAATTGACGAATAGAAATAGATCTAGCGTGGCTCTGAAAAATCGGGGAGAGGGGGTTGGTCAATATCGAAAGTCTCAATCCTTTAAGAACTAAAGTGCATCTCATCCTCATGCCACCACTGAACCACCAATGCCCCAACTGCTGCCGGGAGGTGCGCAAGGTTGAAAACACAGCTGGAGCTCCCTTAAGCAAAAGGGGCTCTAGATTGAAGGCTTGTCTGAAAGAACCACAGCATGACGTAAAAGAGCGCAGTCGCTGCATTGGCCGGGAATCGGACCCGGGCCAACTGCTTGGAAGGCAGCTATGCTCACCACTATACCACCAACGCAGGCGGTGGACGTCGGCTTTGGCGGTCAGAAAAGAACGCTCGAAGCGCACGAGTCAGCCATAGGGGCCAAAGGAGCCGAAAGCCATCTTTCTTTGGGCCCGTCGTGCACGAGAGAGCGCTTCCTTTTCACGCTGAACGAAGAAATCTGAAGTCTTGGCGCAGGAAGCGCAAAGGCTGCAAACGCGGACCACAACAAGGCGCGCTTCGCTCCACTGCGCGTCGGCGGACGGCCAAATTCACTCTACAGCATGACTTCACCATCCATTTGGCTTCATCAACAATTACCCCGTCAAGATCTGCCAGAAATCTTGGTATGATCTTTGATGACCAGCTGACTTTCAAAGACCATATAGCTAAAACCGCTCGATCTTGCAGGTCTGCATTACACAACATCAGAAAGAGCAGGCCCTTTCTAACAGAGCAGGCCACACAACTTCTTGTCCAGGCCCTGGTCATCTCTAGGCTGGGCTACTGCAATGCTCTTCTAGCCGGTCTTCCTTCATGCACAGTCAAAGCTCTACAAATGATTCAGAATGCAGCAGCACGACTGCGGTTTACCACAGGGAGCGCACAGGCCCAAGGCGGTGGGGACACAGCTCGAGTTTCTCTTCATCGACGCATAAATCTTTCGCCTTTTACTAAAGATTTCCGTGGAGGGGAACCTTTGCGAGTGATTTGTATTTTTGGGGGCTCTGCTCACAGCAGAGCTACACTGGGGTGTCAAGAGCAGAGTGAATTTGGCCGTCCGCCGACGCGCGGTGGAACGAAGCGCGCCTTGTGGTGGTCCGTGCTTGCAGCCGTTTACGTTACATTTTACGTTTATTCGTTTAGCAGAAGTTTTTATCCAAAGCGACTTGTGCTAAAGAGGCAAAACGACTTAGGAAGTGCTCATAGTACCATAAAACAGGCATTGTTCAGATAAGTATAAGCTAGAAAGGGAAAAGAGTGGAATAAAGGTTGTTTTTTTTTTGTTTTTTTTAAGTCAAACAGTTTCGAAAGAGATGAGTTTTCAGCAGTCGCTTGAAAGTTGTTAGGGAGTTGGCATTTCGGATAGCGGTGGGAAGATCATTCCACCAGCCAGGAACGGTGTAAGAGAATGTTCTGGAAAGTGATTTTGTGCCACTTTGTGATGGTACAATGAGGCGTCGCTCACTGGCGGATCTTAGAGTTCTGGAGGGAGTGTAGATTGGTAGCAGTGCGTGGAGGTAGGCGGGCGCTGAGCCTGTGGCTGTTCTATAAGCAAGCATCAGTGACTTGAATTTGATGCGAGCCGCAACCGGGAGCCAGTGCAGGGTGATAAAGAGAGGTGTGACATGGGCCCTTTTGGGCTCGTTGAAGACCAGTCGTGCTGCTGCATTCCGAATCATTTGTAGAGCTTTGACTGTGCATGAAGGAAGACCGGCTAGAAGAGCATTGCAGTAGCCCAGCCTAGAGATGACCAGGGCCTGGACAAGAAGTTGTGTGGCCTGCTCTGTTAGAAAGGGCCTGATCTTTCTGATGTTGTGTAATGCAGACCTGCAAGATCGAGCGGTTTTAGCTATATGGTCTTTGAAAGTCAGCTGGTCATCAAAGATCATACCAAGATTTCTGGCAGATCTTGACGGGGTAATTGTTGATGAAGCCAAATGGATGGTGAAGTCATGCTGTAGAGTGAATTTGGCCGTCCGCCGACGCGCAGTGGAGCGAAGCGCGCCTTGTTGTGGTCCGCGTTTGCAGCCTTTGCGCTTCCTGCGCCAAGACTTCAGATTTCTTCGTTCAGCGTGAAAAGGAAGCGCTCTCTCGTGCACGACGGGCCCAAAGAAAGATGGCTTTCGGCTCCTTTGGCCCCTATGGCTGACTCGTGCGCTTCGAGCGTTCTTTTCTGACCGCCAAAGCCGACGTCCACCGCCTGCGTTGGTGGTATAGTGGTGAGCATAGCTGCCTTCCAAGCAGTTGACCCGGGTTCGATTCCCGGCCAACGCATTTCCTTTGGCTCTGGCTGAGATCGAAGCGGAACTCCTTCTGCGACCTCTGGCTGCGCCAAAAGCTTTTGGACGAGCCGTTCGGCGGCAGCAAAGAGCCAGGTCTCCCCGTCGGGGAATCGAACCCCGGTCTTCCGCGTGACAGGCGGAGATACTGTCCACTATACTAACGAGGAGTCACGCACGCAGCTCTTCTCCCCGAGCCGACGTGACATTACCGACGTTGCGAAACGAACAGCCCCTACCGCGTAAAATGCAAGGTCGACCCGTCATGAGCTAAAGTCTCTCAACATTTGGGATGCTACACATCACAGGGGGTCATGGTTTGGACTCCTTCATTTTATTATTGTTTGTTTGGTTTTGTTTTTACTTCTCAGACGGGGGCATGAAAAAAGAGACGCCACTGCCTTGATTGGGCCTGTGATTACTTGGGCGACGGAAGGGACTTTTGTAACTTTTACTCCTCCCGTTTGGAGCGAGGGGCGCCATGAAAATCGGGTGTCGGCACCATAGATTACCCTTGGTGAGCGTAGCGGTTTACCACAGGGAGCGCACAGGCCCAAGGCGGCGGGGACACAGCTCGAGTTTCTCTTCATCGATGCATAAATCTTTCGCCTTTTACTAAAGATTTCCGTGGAGGGGAACCTTTGCGAGTGACTTGTATTTTTGGGGGCTCTGCTCACAGCAGAGCTACACTGGGGTGTCAAGAGCAGAGTGAATTTGGCAGTCCGCCGACGCGCGGTGGAACGAAGAGCGCCTTGTGGTGGTCCGTGCTTGCAGCCGTTCATGTTACATTTTACGTTTATTCATTTAGCAGAAGTTTTTATCCAAAGCGACTTGTGCTAAAGAGGCAAAACGACTTAGGAAGTGCTCATAGTACCATAAAACAGGCATTGTTCAGATAAGTACAAGCTAGAAAGGGAAAAGAGTGGAATAAAGGTTGTTTTTTTTTTTTTTAATTTTTTTAAATCAAACAGTTTCGAAAGAGATGAGTTTTCAGCAGTCGCTTGAAAGTTGTTAGGGAGTTGGCATTTCGGATAGCGGTGGGAAGATCATTCCACCAGCCAGGAACGGTGTAAGAGAATGTTCTGGAAAGTGATTTTGTGCCACTTTGTGATGGTACAATGAGGCGTCGCTCACTGGCGGATCTTAGAGTTCTGGAGGGAGTGTAGATTGGTAGCAGTGCGTGGACGTAGGCGGGCGCTGAGCCTGTGGCTGTTCTATAAGCAAGCATCAGTGACTTGAATTTGATGCGAGCCGCAACCGGGAGCCAGTGCAGGGTGCTAAAGAGAGGTGTGACATGGGCCCTTTTGGGCTCGTTGAAGACCAGTCGTGCTGCTGCATTCCGAATCATTTGTAGAGCTTTGACTGTGCATGAAGGAAGACCGGCTAGAAGAGCATTGCAGTAGCCCAGCCTAGAGATGACCAGGGCCTGGACAAGAAGTTGTGTGGCCTGCTCTGTTAGAAAGGGCCTGATCTTTCTGATGTTGTGTAATGCAGACCTGCAAGATCGAGCGGTTTTAGCTATATGGTCTTTGAAAGTCAGCTGGTCATCAAAGATCATACCAAGATTTCTGGCAGATCTTGACGGGGTAATTGTTGATGAAGCCAAATGGATGGTGAAGTCATGCTGTAGAGTGAATTTGGCCGTCCGCCGACGCGCAGTGGAACGAAGCGCGCCTTGTTGTGGTCCGCGTTTGGAGCCTTTGCGCTTCCTGCGCCAAGACTTCAGATTTCTTCGTTCAGCGTGGAAAGGAAGCGCTCTGTCGTGCACGACGGGCCCAAAGAAAGATGGCTTTCGGCTCCTTTGGCCCCTGTGGCTGACTCGTGCGCTTCGAGCGTTCTTTTCTGACCGCCAAAGCCGACGTCCACCGCCTGCGTTGGTGGTATAGTGGTGAGCATAGCTGCCTTCCAAGCAGTTGACCCGGGTTCGATTCCCGGCCAACGCATTTCCTTTGGCTCTGGCTGAGATCGAAGCGGAACTCCTTCTCCGACCTCTGGCTGCGCCAAAAGCTTTTGGACGAGCCGTTCGGCGGCAGCAAAGAGCCAGGTCTCCCCGTCGGGGAATCGAACTCCCGCGCGGCGGCCGGGGATTGTTTTGCTAAACGGCCCTAAACCGTTTCCCATTCATTTTCAGTGGTAGTCCTAAAACACTACGGATGCAATATACTTTCGGTCACTAACGCCCTTGTGGCGCACTTCCGTGTTTTGGCCCCCCGGGAAGTTTGAAGTCGCGATTTTCATCCCGGCTCGGAGAATGAAAACACACAGCGGCGATCTGACTCGTTTGTTTAATTCAACGCATTCTCAGCGCATCGATCAAAGGTAAGATACTTTGTGTGACATCAGTTTACGTTTTGTTACCGTTAATGCTGAAATAGTAAACTTCGTTCAAAGTTCGTTTCCAAACTTTACCCTGTCTGCGTTTGTTTACTATAGTTCATCCTAGGTTAATTTGTTTGCATGCCAAATTCTGAATGAACTTAGCTGTAAGTTACGTTTATGTGTATTGTTTGTCATCATTAACACGTCATCTGTTGATTAGAAGCTAAATTATGAATGGGTGTGACAATTATTTTCATTTTTGTAATAAGATTACATGTATTCCACAGTTTAAAAATGTTTTCTAACTATGGTTTTCTATAGTAACCATAATTTAGCCATGGGTTTTTAGCACTAGAATCACAACAATAAATTTACCATTGTTGTTACCGTATTGGACATTATATATTTATATATTTTCAGTATGAAATTGTAAATGAAAATCAATCTGCCAAAAACAGCAGGATTACTACTAAGTTAGTAAGTTACGTTTACTGTTGTTATATATATATATATATATATATATATATATATGAATGTTTATATGTGTGTGTAATAGAATTATTGCTTTTTGTAATGTTATTTTGTTGTTCTTGTAGAGACCACTATTTCTACACTGATGTGCCCTCATCTTTTCACGGTACCTATGCAGATCCTCAGACAGATACAGGTAAATATTTTGACACATTAACAACATCATGCACAAAATTCCTTTTTCTAGGGTTTCTCCAGTTTTTTCGCAAATTAATTAATGCTTTAAAATAGACTGAAATCAGAGCAGAAAGTAATCTCTTCCTCTGAATTTTGTCTTGTTTTCCAATACAAATATCAAATCATATTTCAATCATGATACGTTTTTTTTATATATATATCAGATATACAGCAAATGTAAAAAGTATTGAAAAATGTAATAAAATTAAATGAGTCCATACTTAAAACAAGAACAAATATTTGTCAATTAGTTATCAAAACTTCGTTTTAAATTAAGGTGACTTTTTTGGCCAAATGGCAGAGATTAGTTCTTCTTTTAATCATAAACTTACTGCAATCAAGACTGTTTCATGTCATTTTGTATCTCCTGTAAATGCATCTTGATTTAAGAATCGTGAGGCATTTGCACTGGAAAACAAGCTACAGTAAAATATATTTCCATATTCTGGTGTTTGGGAGTGTTTCAGTGCTTTTTTGTAAATGAATTTAAAAAAATAGGAATATATTTTGAAAGTTGTATTTTTAAACTGAAGTTAATACTCTCTAGACATTTACATTTAAGTAACATATTTGTGTTTTTCCTCATTTGTTCCTCAATTTTTTTTTTACTTGGTCTCAAAAAAGTCTTAAATTTACCTTCATAAATCCTGCAGAAACACTGTTACCTTACAAATAAAATTAAATGTTCAACTTGTTCAACAGACACCACTGATGCACTGCCTGTGCCCTCGCTGTTCTCATCTTGTGGTTCCCATGTGGAGCATCATTCAGCAACAGGTACATTTTTGATGAACATGCAAATGTTGTTAGAAATTTTCAGAATGCAGAAAATAATTAAATCTTTTTTTTCCCTCTATGTAGGAACTACATAGACTACCATTTAAAAGGTTTTGAACAGTAAGATTTTTTGTTTTTTTTAAAGAAGTTTCTTCTGTTCACCAAGCCTGCATTTATTTGATCTGAAGTACAGCAAAAACATCAAAATACTGAAATATTTTTACTATTTAAAATAACTGCTTTCCATATGAATCTATTTTGAAATTGTATTTTGTTCCTGTGATTTCAAAGCTGCATTTTCAGCATCATTACTCCAGTCTTCAGTGTCACATGATAGAAATAATTCCAATATGCTGATTATTATTATTATAAACAGCTGAGTAGCATTTTTTTCAGTTTTCTTTGATGAAGAGAAAGTTCAGAAGAACAGTATCTAAATAGAACATTATAAATAGGGATGCGCGATTATGAAAAAAATCATAATTGTCAATTATTCCCTTGAAACTGTATTTGCCATTATTAATTAAGATTATCACAATTTTCATTTAGTAATGTCTGGAATAGCTTTATACCATTTTTTTTTAAGCAACTGCATTCCACATTTTTATGTATATAGTTTCTTTAAAAAAAAAAAAGTAAAAATGGAAAAATTAAGATAACCTGTAGTAAAAATACACACACACACACACTCTCTCACACACACATATCTTAAAGTAGAATAGTGGATTTTTTTATTTTATTTTTTATTTTTGGTAATTGTGCGTTTTGAACAATTACATAATTGTGGCATCTGTAACTATAATCATGATTAGAAATCCAATTAATTGTGCAGCCCTAATTATAAATATGTTGATCACCATTTTTGATTAATAAAAGTTAAATAAATAAATAATATAAATAAATAAATATATATATATATATATATATATCCGGATCTTTCTATTCATCAAAGAATCCTTCAAAAAATGTACTCAACTGTTTAAAATAATAATAATAATAATAATAAGTTTCTTGAGCAGCAAATCAGCATAGTGTTATTTCTGAAGGATCATGTGACACTGAAGACTGAAGTAATGATGGTGAAAATTCTGCTTTGATTATTCACAGGAATAAATTTCACTTTAAAATATGTTCAAATAAAAAGCAGTTATTTTAAATAGTAAAGATATTTCAGAATGTTCCTGCTTTTGCTGTATTTTGGATCAAATAAATGCAGTCTTGGTGAGCAGAAGAGATTTCTTTAAAAAAAAAAAAAAAATAGTGTTCAAAAACTTTTGACTGGTAGTGTATACGCCACCTCTGCCATTGCTGGCCTCCCCTGCGAGCACCTGTACTGGACCTGTGAAGACTGGTGGCAGGGTGTTTGTACTGGACCACAAATGCTGGAGCTTAATTAACAGCAAGAAAAGAAAGACACTCTAATGAGTATACAGCAATGGTCCACAATTCCTCTACTGAACTATGTCTGTTGCCCTTCATTAACCAACCTGAGAGCATGCAGGAAGAGATGATCTGGAAAGAGTTTAAAGAGTCTGCATTTTACGAGATGGAAAGACAGAGATGTGTGGCAGAATAAGACATAAATTATATTTCTTGATCTTTTGCCCCTTAGAAATATTTAACTCATGTATATACTGTATATTTGTATTTATTATTCAGTGTGAGATTGTAATATGCATTTGTCGGAATTCTGTTTTTCTTTTCTAACCTTAAAAAGTGCTTAAAGCATTTAATAAAAACTACTGAAAATTAAAATTTGCTTCATGAGTGCTGTGTTCTATTTCATAGGACTAATATTTCACAGTTTACATGGTTTTGGAAACACCTAATTGGTCATTTAACTAATTAAGTGTGGCTTAAATTATTCCATCAGTCAATTTTCATTCCATATTTGAATATTATTCAGTTTGAGTAAAATTTAAATGCCTCTTATTAACATTTTAATAGCTAATTAATATTTAATATAACCATTCATGTTTTTATATTACCATGAAACTATTATTTTACTGTATTTATTTTAATACTAATCATTTATTCATAATACCTTGCTTTATAATCCAAAAAGGCAAGACAAAAATGTAAAATACTTTGCAGGTGTAATATATTCTTAAGTTTTATAATTTTGTTTTATTAAAAGCACAAAGCTGTGTGAAACAATGGTTTAGACCTGCTTGAGTGGGATTCGAACCCCGGTCCAAATAAATGCATGAAAAAAATCTGATCATTTCCACTCTTTGGCCAGCTGTTGAAATGCTTCAATTTCATTGGCTGTCGCTGAGTTCCAACTATTCGCGATTGGCCCCCGCGTGGGAGGAGAAAATTCTACCACTGAACCACCAATGCACCAAATGCTACCGGGAGGTGCACAAGGTTGGAAACGCAGCTGGAGCTCCCTTAAGCAAAAGGGGCTCTAGATTGAAGGCTTGTCTGAAAGAACCACAGCCTGACGTAAAAGAGCGCAGTCGCTAGACCCAGGTCTGATTCCTGCGAGACCCAGGTCTGATTCCCGGCCAATGCAGGATGCTTGTTTTGTTATGTCAGACGTGTAGCTCCTTTTTTTAAACGATCCTTAAAGCTGAAGCATAATTAGCTTAAAGGAGCTCCATCTGCCCTTCCAGCCGTGTACCACTAACGACTGTTGCGTGATCAGTTCTGTAGGCAATTTTTCAGCGTGGCTACCCTTATTCAGAGACTCACGAGTCCATTTGTGTTCGTCAAATGCCCGTGAAACTTGGTCCGTTTATCTCTCAGTTGTTTAACGGTAGCACAGGGCGATTTTACCCTGGTTAAAAAAAAGGAGAAAAATTGTTTCAAAATCAGGTCCTACTCTTCCATCTCTTACCACAAGCCAGCTTACATCAGCAATCAGCGACGGGGTTTACTGTTATTGTGAGAACGAGTCTAAACTTTTGACTATTTTGTTTGTGAACAACCACACAAAGACTTTTCGTTCTGATGGCACCGATATGTTCACTGACATAAAAATTTTTTTGGGAGTGGTGTGGGGCATTGGTGGTTCAGTGGTAGAATTCTCGCCTGCCACATGTGATTCCCAGCCAATGCAGCGACTGCGCTGTTTTACGTCATGCTGTGGTTCTTTCAGACAAGATTTCAATCTAGAGCCCCTTTTGCTTAAGGGAGCTCCAGCTGTGTTTCCAATCTTGCGCACCTCCCAGTAGCAGTTGGGGCATTGGTGGTTCAGTGGTGTTGTGAATTTTTTCTTAAAAACCAGGAGACATTTTGGATATCTTGAAGCAGAAGTTTCTTTTTATTCAGATACTCACTGCTTGGCACTGCAGTCATCAAAGTCGTTGTCTGACTGAAAGCTCAGCACAGCAGAGTATATAGGTTTGAAGGAGGAGGAGTACATAGAGGTGGAATCAATCTAAACAAAGCATGCAAATGTGGTTCAGCAAAACAGCTCAGTTAAAGATTTTTCCCAGCCTTGATCTATTTAGCATACAAGTGTCATTCAAATGCATAGGTGCTTAAACACAAGACACAGTTGTACCTTGAGCTTAGAATTCACACTTAACTTGGGAAAACCTGCCAGATGTTCAGGAACTGCATAAAGACAAAAGGTTACTGTCTCAGGGCCTGGGCTGCCTGCTCTTAGACTGTCACAATATACATAACTTTTTCAGTTAATGTTGTTATATTGGAACCTATAACAAATATGCATAGGATCGGCATATTTTAAACAGATTCTTAAATTTATAATCCTTCAGTCCCCTCTTTGAGAGTTCTAATAACTCTCACATTATTCAAATTTAAACCTCCATAAATCCATTCTATAGCCTATGTTTGTTAACATTAAGCCCCATCTTCCATTCATGTAACTTGAAATAGTTACAGGCACATATATCTTATTCTGTGTCTTGTCCTAGATTAATTGGGTGTAATACTTCTTTTCAGAACCATAACTGTTGACACATACGACATGGATGGTAACATGTCGTACAAGCTACATGTTGACACAGAAAACCATGTAGCGTAAGAGTGGAAGTCCTGACTAGGGGTGTCGCAATATACCGGTTTTCACGATAATCGTGATATTCAAATCATGAAATATCGACATCGTGTTAATTTAGGGTTCGACGATATACCGGTATTGGCAATAACCACAATATTTAAAATAAATAGGACTCTAATGATGACACGGCACGTAAATGTACAGCGCCAGTACCTGGTTGACCTTCCAGGTGGCAGTAATGCGCCTTGCTGCATTTGACACCCGTCAAACAAGAAAATGCGCAGCTACTGTCATGTCGTCGGAGCAGGAGAGTGAGAGGCTCTGTCCACACCCGAAAAAGTAAGCTCGCCAGTATGGGAGTTTTTCGGTTTCAAAGAAAACAGCTCCTTAGACAGCCCAATCTGCAGAAAGTGTCACGCTACAGTCAGTGCGAAGGGGGGCAACACCACCAACCTTTTTACCCACCTCCGTGTCCATCACCCTCTGGATTACGCCATTTTACAGAAAGTAAGTTGCTATTATTTTACTAGTTATAGAATTGGAAATGTTCCATTAACCTGTTAACAGCAGTTTTCGGTGTTCACATACTTAAATTAACGGTGATTCTTATAATAAGTATCACGGTTTCTTTATTCGTTTTGTTTCTGTATTTGTATTTGCAATCAAGTCACGGCCAATACGGCCTGTGCCTCACACTTGATTTCTTTGTTCAAATCTATTACATGACTAAAAATGATTTATAAACGCTGAGTGACCACATTTCTACTTTAAGTTGAACATCTGCGGTGGCGCCGGCGCAACCATAGGTTAAATAGCTTAAAATAACATTACGTGTACATTAGTTAATACGTATCAGTTTTGATGTTAATGTTTATTTATTGTACTGTTGAACTTTACAGTATTTTCTGTCTTGTTATTTCATAGGGAGCTTTCAAGAAGAGAGAGCAAGCCAGAGCCTCAGGTCAGCTAACAATTTTTGAGTCTGTGGAAAGGAAAAGGAAAGCAGACATGACTAGTGCATGTGAAGACACAGCTATCACTAAGTCACTAGCCTACTTCATAGCAAAGGACATTTCCAAGGTTGGCAAAAGTGGCACAAAAGATCCTTTGCATTCCCGCCACCAGTGTTGCATCAGAAAGACTTTTCAGCTCTTCAGGAAACATTCAGACAGTGATTCGCTCCAGTTTGAAACCAGATAAACTTAACATGCTTGTCTTCCTTCACAAAAATTTGCCATAGATTAAAAATTCAAGATGTGAAAATGCATTTCCCCTGTATTTCTAAGTATTGTTATGTTTGTTGGATAAAAAAGAAAAACAAAATAAATAAAGTAAAAATTTACTGACTGACTGAAGTTTTTTATAAATATCGCGATATATCGATATCGTGATATTTTTTTACGGCAATAACCGTGGTGTGAAAAATTGAATATCGTGACAGCCCTAGTCCTGACGTCCATGGCGCCTGAATAACTGTGTAGTCTGTAGTTTTTTGTAGTCCATTTCCCACGTAGATTCACTCAGATGACTCTTTGTCCTCATGAAGCTTGTTAATGGATGTCTGAGGTGATGCTTTACTCCAGGATGCTGCGTTTGAAGACATCATGGCATGTACACATACCTGCAACACAAGAAAACAGAAAAACAGCAGACCAGCAGTATTCATGCATAGACAATTTTAGACTTCTGTTGATCGTATAGTGGTTTTAAGTCTGGTGATTGTATAGTGATTTTGTTGACCTAGACTTAAGTCATTTGACACCTATGGACCAGTGAGGTGGGGACAAACTGATGAGGGGAAAAACCTATAAGGAAATCTTCACCACAGGGTTGGCCCCCGAGGCCTGTTGCACTTCGGTTCTTCCCTGGGCTCCTCACTGGTCTGTGTGTGTCCTAGTCTGTCCCTGTAGTTAGTGTGCGAACTTAACTGTGCAATCACTCCATCCTCTAATGAAACATCAGTCATAGTGTGCTGAAGTGTGCTGTAGTATTGTTTTTGGCTGTGAGTGTACTTAACCAGAGTCCCCCAGTGGGAGGAAGTCAACTTCCTTTTGTTCTATTTACAAAGAATCTTTTCATCTTTGTTGTAGATTACTGGGGTAATTAAGAACTCACAGCCTTAACAGTTAGCACCTCACCAAGCTGCCCCACGAGTTTGGTGTAGTGGGGAAGGTCTGCTTCAGAGTTCCAAGCAGACTGAGTAGGAGCTGATTTACACTGTTCATTTCTCTTACACACTTTTTGTTTTTCCTATACTCTTTCATCCAGTGTCCATGTTTACCACAGTAATGACAATTACCCTCCCTCTTAGGACATTTACGTTTCTGTTGGTTCTTTGTGTTGACCTGAAAGAATGCTGCTGCAATCTTTACTCTTGCTTTAACATCAGAGTCTCTTTCCCAAATAGCTAACATGTCTAGGTTACTTCTGAGAGTTTTGTTAGACCAAGGTAGATCTAGGAATGGCAAGGCTTTTCTGTACTCAGATGCAAGGCAATCTGACCAGATGCGGACTAGGGGTCCCTTGTCATCCAGCACACTTTCAGAATCATCAACTATTCCACTGTAAGTTACAGCTGTCTGGCAGAACCTTACAGTGTATTCATTCACAGTTTCTTCTTTCCTTTGCACATAGTTAGTGATTCTGGACCAGTCTATTTTGGGTCCCATGATATTCTTTAGAATTTTCAAAACACCTTCTCTCAAATCCGCTTTACTGGCATGTTGTAGTTCAGAAGTAACATCAGACTCAAAACTGTTGAATTCAGATTCAGTTAGAATTTGTGACATCAGCTGTGTGACTTCTGCTAACGACATGTCGTATTGACGCATTTTGTTAATCAGTGCTGTTGGATTACAAATTTCTAAAAGGTTATGTATATTGTGATTTAGCAGACAGCCCAAGCCCTGAGACGATAACCTTTTGTCTTTATACATTTCCTGAGCATCTGGCAGGTTTCCCAAGTTAAGTGTGAAGTCTAAGCTCAAGGTACAACCGTGCCTTTTGTTTAGCACCTTTGCATTTGAATGACACTTGTATGCTAAATAGATCAAGGCTGGGAAAAATCTTTTACTGGGCTGATTTCCTGTATCACATTTGCATGCTTTGTTTAGATTGATTCCACCTCTATGTACTCCGCCTCCTTCAAACCTATATACTTTGCTGTGCTGAGATATTGTCAGACTTTTGAGGACTGCAGAGCTACGCAGCGCATTCTCAATAAAGAATTCTGCTGAAGATACCCAAGAGTCTCCTGGTCTTCGCTTCTGAGTTTCCAACAGTTTTGGTGCCATGACCCGGATAGAGCTCCTCACCTGAATCCAGATTGAAACTTCAAGCTCAACAAAGATCTGACTTTGGTCCAGACTGAATTCCAGAAACTTTTTTCAGCTCAACAACGATTTGGTGAGTGTTACTCTATTCAAAGAACCACTACAGACCAGTACATGTGGTTAGCCTCTGCGCCGCCAGAGAAGTGTTAACAAACAGCTGCAGGGTTTGTTTAACAGACAAGTTATCCTCTATTTCAGGTAGAGAAGATTAGCATTACGTGCTAATATCAGTTATCCTCTATTTTAGGTAGAGAAGATTAGCATTACGTGCTAATATCAGTTATCCTCTATTTCAGGTAGAGAAGATTAGCATTACGTGCTAATATCTGTTATCCTTTGTTTCGGCAGAGAAGAATTGTTGATCCTCTCTTCAGGGAGAGAAGTTTAGCGTAAAGTGCTAATATCGTCTCGGTTACGTATGGTAACCCTCGTTCCCTGATGGAGGGAACGGAGACGTTGTGTCGAGTAGTGTACGACACTAGGGGTCGCTCTTGAGAGCCCAAACACCTCTGACAGTTTTGAGAAAGGCCAATGAAAATTGGGTGTGCAGATTTGCATAGCTGGCCACGCCCCAGACATCCGGGTATAATAGGGCAGCGTGTGCATCTGCTCACTCGTTCTGATCTGAGGAGCCGAGCGTCTCAGCTCACTCAGAGGCGGTCCAGGAAGGTGGCATGGAAGACACAACGTCTCCGTTCCCTCCATCAGGGAACGAGGGTTACCATACGTAACCGAGACGTTCCCTATCTGTCGTACACTCCGAGTTGTGTCGAGTAGTGTACGACACTAGGGGTCCCCGTAGAAAACCGCCACCTTACTGGCCGCGTCACGAGTGATAAGCGCAGAAGTAACAGGCAACGTGTTAACGAAGTGCAGCTCACCTCCTCCGTGACCATCCAACGTCCAAGACTGACCTGTACCAGGGTTCTGCAGCCGGGCCTTCCTCAGTAGAGCGGCCGAGTGTCTTGCGAGCGTTGGGAAAGCGCCTCCTCCCCGAAGGAAAAACGGCGCTACGGAGTTCACAACCTGCCCAACAGGGGGGGTACAAGTGACAACATTAAACATGGGGGCTGAGGTGGGACTCACACCGGGGGAGACCACCAGACTCAGACCCTAGAGACAAACCAGTCCTCAGGGGAAACACCGCACTACAGGAGTTATAGGTGGGGATACACACATGGGGCCACATAGGAGCCACTACATATGGGGCACAATTCAATCAGAACAAAGGTGACCATACCTTGTGACCGAATTCGTAGCGAGTCCCTCCGCAAAACTCTGCCACGTCCAGAGGTGCCAATGATGGAGATGGTGTCCAGGGTTCACGCTAGGAAACCTACTGAAACTCAGAAGCGTAATCACCGTTAGGGGAAGCGCTTTAAAGCAAGCTCTACACCAACCAGAGAACTGAGTCAAGAGCTGGTATTCAAGACTCTAGCTGACACTGGCTCCATGCGTAAATTGTAAAATCTGGCAAATGTGTTAGGTGTAGCCCAACCTGCAGCTCTACAGATGTCTGTTAATGAGGCCCCATTGCCAGGGCTGCCGAGGCAGCGACGCCCCTAGTCGAGTGGGCTCTTACCTCCAGAGGGCAGGGTAGGCCTCTGGCCTGGTAGGCCACCCGAATTGCGTCCACCAGCCAGTGGGAGATCCTCTGTTTGGAGACAGCCTTCCCCTTCTGCTGTCCCCCATAACAGACGAAGAGCTGTTCAGAACGTCTGAAGGGCTGAGTGCGTTCCAAGTAGATGCGCAGGGCACGGACTGGGCATAACAAGGTCAGGTTGGGGTCATCTTCCTGGGAAGAGATAGCTTGCAAAGTCACCACCTGGTCTCTGAAGGGAGTGGTGGGGACTTTGGGCACGTATCCAGGCCGGGGTCTCAGGACGATGTGAGAATCCGCTGGTCCGAATTCCAGGCACGAACTGTTGATGGAGAGGGCTTGGAGGTCTCCCACTCTCTTTACCGAGGCGAGCGCAGTCAGGAGAGCCGTCTTTAGGGAGAGAGCATCGAGTTTGACTGACTGAAGAGGCTAGAAGGGACCCTGCTGTAGGCCCCGGAGAACCACAGCAAGGTCCCAAGAGGGGATAAGATGTGGCCGAGGAGGGTTCAGTCTCCGGGCTCCTCTCAGAAAACTGATTACCAAATCGTGTTTTCCCACCGACCTGCCACCCACCAGGTCATGATTAGCCGATATAGCGGCCACATGAACCTTAAGTGTCGAGGCAGATAGGTGCCTGTCCAGGCCCTCCTGGAGGAAGGATAACACTGATTCGATGCCGCAACTCCATGGGTCCCTTAGCCGAGCAGAACACCAGTTCACAAACACGCGCCATTTAGAGTCATACAGCCGCCTGGTAGAGGGAGCTCTTGCCTGAATGAGTGTGTTCACCACTGATGGTGGGAGATCTCTGAAGTCCTCCTGGTCGCGTCCAGGGGCCACAGGTGGAGGTTCAAGAGATCGGGGCGCGGGTGCCAAATTGTGCCCTTCCCCTGGGAAAGGAGGTCCTTCCTCAGGGGAATGCGCCAGGGAGGAGCTGACGCCAGGAGAACCAGGTCCGAGAACCAGGTTCTGTTGGGCCAGAAGGGGGCTACCAAGAGGACCTGCTCCTTGTCCTCCTTGACTTTGCACAAAGTTTGTGCGATCAGACTCACCGGGGGAAACGCATACTTGAGCCGGTCCTTCGGCCAACTGTGTGCCAGTGCATCTATACCGAGGGGAGCCTCGGTCAGCCCGTACCACAACTGGCAGTGGGTGGATTCCGGTGAGGCGAAGAGATCCACTTGCGCCTGGCCGAATCGATCCCAAATCAGTTGAACCGACTGAGGGTGGAGCCTCCACTTGCCTCCGAGCGAAACCTGTCGTGACAGAGAATCGGCCACTCGATTGGCATCGCCCGGAATGTGAGTGGCCCGTAAGGACCTGAGTCTGTGTTGGCTCCAGAGCAGGAGGTGGCGGGCGAGTTGTGACATGCGAAAGGAACGTACACCGCCCTGGTGGTTGATGTAGGCTACTGTCGCCATGTTGTCCGACCTGACCAACACGTGCTTGTTCTGAATCATAGGCCAGAACCTCCTCAGAGCTAGAAGCACTGCCAACAACTCCAGACAATTAATGTGCCAATGCAGCCGGGGGCCTGCCCAGACCCCGGAAGCTGCCTGCCCGTTGCAGGTGGCACCCCAGCCTGTCCTGGAAGCGTCCGTGGTGACAACGACGCGTCTGGACACCTGTTCCAAGGGCACTCCTGACCGAAGGACCACGATGTCCGTCCAAGGGCTGAGTGTCTGGCGGCACGATGGTGTGATGTTCACACGGAACGTGCCGTGGTGCCACGCCCTCCTGGGGACTCGGGTACGGAGCCAATGCTGCAGCGGTCTCATGTGCATCAAACCCAACGGCGTGACCGCGGCTGAGGATGCCATGTGCCCTAGGAGCCTCGGAACCTGTTTTAGGGGGACCGCTGAGCCGCACCTGAGCGTTGCCACGCATCTCAGAACTGACTGTGCACGCTCCGGGGAGAGACGTGCAGACATGCCGACCGAGTCCAGTTCTACACCGAGAAAAGAGATCCTCTGCGCCGGGGAGAGTTTGCTCTTTTCCCCGTTGACCCGAAGCCCCAAGCGAGCCAAATGGTTGAGAACCATGTCCCTGTGTACGCAAACCGTATCCAACGAGTGAGCCAGGATCAGCCAGTCGTCGATATAGTTGAGAATGCGAATGCCCATTTCCCTGAGGGGGGAAAGGGCAGCCTCTGCTACCTTCGTAAAGACGCGGGGCGACAGGGAGAGGCCGAAGGGGAGAACCTTGTACTGATATGCCCGTCCTTCGAAGGCAAACCGTAGAAACGGCCTGTGTCTTGGAAGGATCGCGACATGAAAGTACGCGTCTTTCAGGTCTATCGCCACAAACCAATCCTGGAACCTGACGTACGTAAGAATGTGCTTGAGGGTCAGCATTTTGAACGGGAGCTTGAGTAGGGCCCGATTCAAAACCCTCAAATCCAGGATAGGTCTGAGCTCACCACCCCTCTTGGGTACAATGAAGTAGGGGCTGTAAAACCCTTTCTTCATTTCGGCTGAGGGGACAGTTTCTATCGCACCCTTCGCCAGAAGGACTGGGATCTCCGCCCGAAGAACCGCGGTGTTGGAGCCCTGGACCGAGGTAGTGAGAACACCGCAGAACTTGGGCGGACGACGTGCAAACTGGATAGCATAGCCGAGCCTAATGGTCTTGAGCAGCCAGCGGGAAGGATTGGGGAGATTCAGCCAATCCAGAAAGTTCTCCGCTAGGGGCCGCAGAGGAGTTACATTCGACGTACCAAGGGTGGGGGAACCTTCGCTGGGAAAACAGCGTGTGGTCGGAGGTAAGAAGCCCCGAAGGCCACTGGCTGCTTTGCCCAGGGAGACAGAGCCGTGCGAGCTTAGCAGAGGATCCACCCGACAGGGGAGATCGTCTGACCAAGCCCGTTGTTCTAGAGCATGAGGGAGCACAGAAGGTGTGGGACCGCATGCCCTGAACGGAGGAGACAGCATCCGACCATCGAGCGGAGGGTCGGGGGTGCTGTGTAATATGCCCAGAGAAGGAGAAAATTGCTCTTTGTTGACCTAGTGGGGGCCGGGTGGAAGCCGAATCCAGCGCTCGTCCCCTCGTCGAGTGTGGATCCGGACAGGCCAAACGATCCCTCCTCCCTGGGCTGCCCGTCTCAGGAACGCTTCGAAACCTGCCGGGGGTTCTTAGTGGCCTGAGGACGAGCTGGCGGTGCCACCTTCCTACGAGTGCTGGACCGTTGGGCGGGTCTGGCTGCAGACCCCGCAGGCTGCGGGGTCTGAGCCACCCTCGTAGGGGGCCTTCCACGGCGGGGAGCAGGCGGAGGCTGCTGCGTCGGCTGAGCTGGGCCGGAACTCGCTGCACGCCGAGGCAGGATGTGCTTGATGGCCTCCGTCTGCTGTTTCACGGTGGAGAACTGCTGGGCAAACTCCTCCACGGTTTCACCGAAGAGGCCAGCCTGGGAAATGGGAGCGTCGAGAAAGCGAACCTTCTCGGCGTCTCGCATCTCGGCCAGGTTTAACCACAGGTGGCGCTCCTGGACCACCATAGTGGACATCACCCGCCCCAGAGCTTGCGCAGTAACCTTCGTAGCCCGTAAGGCATAGTCGGTCGCTGAGCGCAGCTCGTGTAACAGCTCTGGGTCGGGAGCACCCTCGTGCAGGTCTTTAAGAACCTTAGCCTGATAGACCTGCAAAATCGCCATAGCGTGGAGGGCGGACGCAGCTTGCCCAGAGGTCGCGTAAGCCTTCGCTACAAGCGCAGACGAAAACTTACAGGCCCTGGACGGGAGTCTCGGGCGGCCCCTCCAGGAGGCGGCGTTTTGCGGGCACAAGTGCATCGCAACCGCTCTCTCCACCTGGGGAACCTCCGAATACCCCCTCGCCGGACCGCCATCGAGGGTGGTGAGGGACGGGGAGTTAGCGTACCGTGAACGAGCCGACAGAGGGGCTTTCCACGATTTCGTCAACTCCTCGTGCACTTCCGGAAAAAACGGGACCGGGGAGGAGCGTGGCTTCGAGTCACGCCCCCTGCCCAGGAACCAGTCATCCAGCCTTGAAGGCTCAGGGCTGGGCGGGGGAACCCACGCAACCCCGATCTCCTTGGCTGCCCGTTGTAGTGCGGCGGCCATTTCGGCGCCTGCCACAGACTGAGATTCAACCGCCGGAGCGGCGAACTCGGTTGTGACGTCAGCCTCTGACGGCTCTCCCTCCGATGCTACGGACGCTGCCTTTTCCTCAGCAGGAGCCCTGAACAAAAGATCCAGCCCATACTGAGACGAGCTTTCAAAATCGTCCGGAGACTCAATCGGTGGACACACAGGGTGAGCGGTTTGCGAGGACGCAACTGGCAACACTTCGCTCAACACCTGCCGCTCTTCCTCGACGCACATCGCAACGGCCTCGTACCCGGAAGTAGAAGGACCGGAGCGGGAAGCAGATGAGGAGCGCCGCTGCTTCTTCGAAAAGAACGCGGCTCTCGAGCGGAGTGTGCCCAAGGGCATGTCTTCGCAGTGCTGACAACCTCCCTCAGCGAACGCTGCGTCAGCATGCTCACGCCCCAAGCATTGAACACAGCGTTCTTGCCGATCGTTCGGGGAAAGGTAGAATCCGCACCCAGTAGGACACAGACGGAAAGGCATCGTGAAACACACAATCCGTCTGTGGAGCTCTTTTAGAGAAAATTTGCTCTCTGCAGAAGAGAATCTTTTCTTGAAGATCGCCGTCGACGCACCCAGGGGACTCTCACAACACGAGCAGTGTCAGAGAGGGAGAGACCGCTGTCTGTGCCGTAGATCCAACGACGAGAGAGGTGAATGTTGCCGCTTCTCAAGCAGAGACGCTGCAT
>VONZ01003438.1:0-21478 GCA_012976165.1 Labeo catla
CCGAGATTGTTTACAACCGCATTTGGGATCGTTAACAAACTCGGGGCACCACAGAAGTCTACTATATGAAGAAAAATGCTGAATTGAATCCTCAAAAAACATAATTTCTTTATGACTGAAGTAAGAAAGACATGAACATCTTGGATGACATGGGGGTGAGTACTAGGGATGCACCAATACCACTTTTTTTCAGTACTCGACCGATACCGATGGTTTTATTTTTGGTACTTGCTGATTCTGAGTACGGATATCAGTGTTTTTTAATTTACCGGTAAATTAATAAAATATTGGGTACAAAAACTAAAAGAATATGTAAAATGTTAGTTGGTTAACTTCATTTATCAAATAGATACAGTCACACCAAAATTTATTCAGACATCTTTTCTCACATTATCAGACAACATTTCTCTGCAAAATGGAACTTATCAGTTTTGATCCCAAGTGATCAATTTTACTGTATGAAATTTTTGGGGGGTATAATATGTCACACTTTTACTTTATTTTGCTGATTTACATAAATGAACTATAGTGTCCTGTGCATTAATTAAAAAATAAATAAATAAAAATTATACTAGTGTCTGAATAATGTTTGATTTGACTGTAGATCTTTTAGTTATATCTACACTTAGTTTTTGCTTAACACTTACGCTTTTAGTTTTTGTTACTTTCACTGTTCATGTTTTGCTCTATGGTACATCATCTTTAATTTATTAGCATTAGAGCTGCTCCATTGCAGCAGCTACTGTAATCATGCGTTTTGTTGTAATAATGCAGGGAACTACTTGTTATAAATCTCCTAACAGTGATATTTTCGCCAATAAAGTTGTGTATGCTTTATAGTGAATGCCCCTATAAATTTTATATTTCCGAATTAGTTTTAATCCAAATTATGCGTGTGCTAAGTGAGCGAACATCAATAAAGATCACGCAACAGTTTTCATGATGGATTATCTCTTGATCCTGGATCCTTGCAGCCATTCATTTGGAGATGGTTTGGATGATATGCAGTTATTTCTAAAGAGGAAAGAATCAACAATACAAAAACACCAATAGCAGCATTGCTGGTCCTGTAGCTTATATCAGTTTTTCAGTACTGAACAAGTCAGGAGCCAAATCAGTACCTGTTCTCAATAATCATCCCTACTCATAATCATAATAGTTGTCGGCTTGGTGCTGCCCAGACTATCTCTCCACCTGCTGACAAAAATGTTAGTTTTACAACAATGAATAAAATATTTAGTCTAACAAATGAGCATCTTTTCTTATAAGCAACTCACTGAATCATTGCCTGGTTCATTGGCAGTCAGGACCTAAAGAAAATTAACCACTTGTTTATTAAAAGAAAATTAACCACTTATTTATTAAAAGATTTGTTAAAACTAGCGTATCAGATCTTATTTGTGAATGAAAGGTAACGTTAACTAGCATAAAAAGCAAGCATGTAAAAAACACCTTTAACACCAATAGTGAGCAAATGACACAATTTACAGGTCTGTTGCTCGAGGGAAAATTCGGAAATAATTATTCCCACATACACTGAAGGTGATTTCGCTAGCATCGGTCTAATTAAACGTTTAAACAGTAGTTTATATTCAAGCTTACAATATAGCTAGCATGAGCAACATAAAGCCAGAGTGGCAGGCAGTCAAACAAGCTATTACGGTTTAAGTTTTTTTTTTTATTTGACAGTGAATACTGTATAGTTTATTGTGTTACATTTCAAACTAAACTAAAAAGGAGGAATACAATTTTATCTCATGATTTTAGCAGTTAACGTTACCTCAGACCGCGACATAAGCTAACCAAACATGGCATTTATTTACGAAATTAATATAGAAAACCTACAAAAATACAAAATACTACTCATCTTACATGATATCTAACGTTATATCAGCAAAAACGATGAATAAAAATAGATTTATAACGCTTACCTTTTCCTTCGTGTCCGTCTGCTGGAAGTTGACCGTTAAAGTGACGGGCACGCGCACTTACGCAGTACTCAAAAAGTGAGGTGCGCTGGTTTAAATGTTCACGGCACCGTGCCGTTTTTCAATAAATTTCTTCTGTCATTCATAAGCATATTATTGCTACTTGCTAACAAACTATTTGGTTTTTGTTTTGTCATTAATTTGATGACAAATATATATCTATATTTTAAATGACGGCATAATTATTATATTTCTATAATAATTCATGCCATCATGCAAAATGCTTGATTAATTCAGTATATTTCCCTTATTATAGGCTATCCAAATGGTATACACCTTAAAAAGACAGGCCAAATACATGTAGTGCAATAATATGAAAAGTTATCTGGAGACCAGCTGACCATGTCGCTACAACGTTCCCATGCGACTAACTAGCGACGTCTTTTGAGGACGTGCACAGGACGTTTCTGGGACCTTAGCCAAAATTCTGAAAAATTGAACGTTACCACGACGTCCTCACGACGTTGTCAAGTAATGTCACGCTGACCAAATGACGACCAACTGGCGACGTCCTCACAACATACTGTGTATGCTGGGTAGAGACCATGGGATCACGTCCCAGCGTTCCCCATGGGACCAACTAGCAACGTCTGTAGAGGACGAGCCCACGACGTTTCTGGAACGTCACCAACATTCTAAAGCCTTGAATATCTCTCTAGCATGTATAAATGGAATGTCAGTCTTGACTTATAAATATCCAACATTTTAAATTGTAAGCATTTTATATTTAACAATTGTAAATAAAATACTGGTAGACCTATACTATAGAGACCAGGGGACCACGTCGCCACAACGTTCCCCACGGGACTAACTAGCGACGTCTGTTGAGGACGTGCCCACGACGTTTCTGGAACGTTAGCCAATATTCTAAAAAATGGAACTTTGCCACGACGTCCTCACAACGTCGACATAAAGTAATGTCGCGCTGACAAAAGGACGACGAACTAACGACGTCGTCACAACGTAGTGTGTTTGCTGGGGAGAGCGCTGTGCAATTAATGTTACTAATGAACTTTTTCTTTGTTTTATTAAGGAAAAGTGTTTTACTTCGTTTACATTATGTGTAATATTACTGTATGATGATATTAATATGCTGTGTGCACCTAAACATTTCTCATAGATCTGAATTGCTGTCCAGTGCTGAGGTGGAGGTCGCTTTTAACAGGGAAACACTTGAAGTAACTGTTTTATCTCATTTAAAATTTGTGTTTTATAACGTCATATGGATTTATAGTGATATTTATGTGCTGTGCTCTTCTGAACTTTTTCTCAGAGAGATATTTTCTTTCAATCACGACGCGGAGCGGATGGGAAAGTTGGTTTTATTAAGGAAAAGTGTTTTACTTCGTTTACATTATGTGTAATTTTACTGTATGATGATATTAATATGCTGTGCGCACCTAAACATTTCTCATAGATCTGAATTGCTATGCAGTGCTGAGGTGCAGGTCGCTTTTAAAAGGAAAACACTAGAAGTAAGTGTTTTACTTAATTTACATTATGTATTTTATAAGATAATATTACTTTATGATGACATGCGTGACATCTGCTTGCTTTAATGGGCGCACACTGAACATTCAAGTCTGGAGCGGAAGGATTTACCATGGAAATGGGGCGGAAACTCAACTGTACTTAGGTTAACTATTGGCTTGAGCTCTTTTTTTATGAAAGTTTGGGCTTTTAATGTCATCTTAATTAACATTACTTGCTGTTTTGCTTTTTTTTTATAAAGGTTTTGCAGGCAATTTGTCATTGGATGAAAGGAAGTAAGCTAATTTATTTAAGCTAGAAGTATGCAATATACGGTTAATCGGATACAAAATTAACATGGAGCGTGAAAATGAGCTGAAAGTACTTTAAGCATGTTTTGACCTTTCATGGTAAACAAATATTGATTCCACTTGTCCTGTGACTTCAGCAGTTTCAGAAAAAACTTCTACGACACAGGAAAAGTTCCTGATTTGAAAGTTTCTGAAGAGAGCTGCTGACAGAGATATAAAAAACACAGGTGATCTGAGAAAGCTTATTAAATTACTTTATATGTATCTTTCATAATATATTTAGCCTGTATCACCACGCATCTGTAATTTTCTTTTGCAAAATTATATATATATATCTATATACTTTTATGTTTGTTTGCTTGTTAGATATTTTAAAAGGACTTTAACATACAAACATAAGTAACACTGTATATGAGCATTAAATAAGTAAAAGTAAAAATGTAAATTCTGTTATTAAACTGTATTGTTTTGTATATTCTATATATTATTTATTTTTCTTTTCTGCATTTCACCTTTGCTGTAGTTTACTTCTAATAAACCTGACATTGTATAATAAATATTGTTGACAGATTGTTTACGTTCCAGATTGTTTGTGTTCCTAGAATCTTCCATTCTAATGGCCGTACACCAGAGTTGGTGCATATCTCCTGTCGAAGAACATCTCTAGACATTATGAACCATATGACTAGTAAGTAACTTAAACATACACTACCATTCAAAAGTTTAAGGGTCAGATTTGTCATGTATTTGAAATAAGTCTTTTATGGCAACAACTGCTGCATTTATTTGAATAAAATACAGTAAAACTGTAATATTGTGAAATTACCATTTTAAATAACTATTTTCTATTTCAATATGTTTTAAAAAGTGATCTAACCTGATGTTGCAGCATCATTATGCTTACACCGTGTCTACACTGGATGCGAGTGGCACGACATGACAAAATACAGTAGAACCCATTATAATCATTGATGCTGTCTATACTGGATGCGGCGAGGGGCGACACGACAAATCCCATACAGTAAACTGCTACCACATTCTATTTATGACAAATTACATTTTACAATGTATTCGCATAGAAAACAGTTATTTTAAGTTGTTATAATAAACATTACTGTTTTTATTTATGATCAAATAAATGTTTTCTTGGTGAACATAAGAGATTTATTTCAAAAACATAAACAAAACTGACCACAAATGTTAATGACACAAGGGATACAAATATTAGTCCATTTATTCTAATAAAGTGCAAGAAGCTCTTGAAAATATTAATGTAAACAGATTTTTTTTTATTTTTTTTTTTTTTACCTTTGGTGATTTGTATTGTATGCCAAGAAGGCAATGCACAGTGACGTAGATTGTCTGTATATGCTGGATGCAAACCAGAGCGACCATTGAAAATCATTTGAACTTTGTGTCAGTACATGGTAAATAGAACGCGGCATCAGTTTGCTGTCGGGGATTTGTAGTGTTGTGCTGTGCCTCATCCAGTGTAGACAGCATCACTGATTATAATAGGTTCTATTGTATTGTGTCGTATATGTTGTATGCATTTTGCTCACGGTGTTAAAACTGGTATGATGCCATTCATAACTAATAGAACTTTTCTATATCAGAGACTGAAAATCATCAGTAAAACACAAGGTAATGATAACTTATTTTAAGAATATAGTAAGACTAACAAGAATAAATAAAAATGCATCTGTGACTTCATATTGCTTCTTATTTTTCAGTAGATTGATAGCTCCAACACCAATTAATCAGACCTGAGCAGCTGATCAAGGATCACCAGAAACTCTGCAGAACTGCAGTACCCAGTCTTCAATAAGTCCTCAAAAACCAGGACTGGAAACCAGAGTTGTAAGTCATCAATCTAGCAGTCATCCTGCCTCTCTGAATTGTCATGTTTAGAGCATATTTCAGGAGGTCTCTCGAGGTCCACTTACATGCGTTTTGCTCCAACCTAGTCCAGTGTGTCTAAACAAACTAATCAAGGTCTTCAGTTTAACTATAAATTTACCTGAACTATGGGTGTGTATCTCTCAGGTCCCTTGATCATTAGTCAGTGGTTAAAGGAGAACTACACTTCCAGAACAACAATTTACAAATAATGTACTCACCCTCTTGTCATCCAAGATGTTCATGTCTTTCTTTCTTCAGTTGTAAAGAAATTATGTTTTTTAAGGAAAACATTTCAACAGTTTTCTCCATATAATGGACTGATATGGTGCCCTGATTTTGAAACAAAATGCAGTTTAAATGCGGCTTCAAACGATCCCAAATGCAGTTGTATACGATCCCAGCCAAAGAAGAAGGGTCTTATCTAGCGTAACGATTGGTTATTTTAATAAAAATAATGCAATTTAAATACTTTTTAATATCAAATGCTCGTCTTATCTTGCTCGTCCCGACCTCTGTTTTGTTCTGGTTCATGACAGTTAGTGTATGTTGAAAAACTCCTATCTCATGTTCTCCCTCAACTTCCAAATCATCTTATATCGCTGTTTTACCTTTTTTTTTTAAGGGTGTTTGATCTTCTTTGCATGTTCACTTTGCAAAGACTGGGTCGGTACTTCTGCAGCGATGTAGGATGATTTCGAAATTATTTTTCAAGTTGAGGGAGAAAATACGATTGGAGTTTTTCAACATACCCTAACTGTCTTGAGTCAGAATACACAGAGTTCAGGGAGAGAAGGACAAGACGAGTGTTTGCGATGAAAAAGTATTTTAAATTGTATTATTTTAATAAAAATAACTGATTGGTTCGCTAGATAAGACCCTTCTTCCTCTGCTGGAATCATTTACAATCATTTGAAGCCGCATTTAAACTGCATTATGGAATTTAAAAGAATGGAATTTAAAGGAATTTAAACTTCATTATGGAATTCAGTCCATTATATGGAGAAGAACGCATAAATGTTTTCCTCAAAAAACATAACGACTGAAGAAAGAACGACATGAACATCTTGGATGACAAGGGGGTGACTACATTAGCTGTGAATCTTTGTTTTGGAAGTGGACTTCTCCTTTAAGGGATGCCTTAATCACAAAATTTTTACTGTGCACTGAAATGTGTGCTCCCTAAATAGCTGTGAAAACCAGGAAGTGTCGATGCTCACTACGTTACCTTATAGGAAGTTCTGAAGCTCAAAACTTAAGAGATAATTCACTACAATATGACGTGTGACCGATTTTAAAACACAAACCAATATCAGATTTCAGTATAAACATACATCTCTAGACAGGTAATGTCTAATCTAGCAAACATTTACAATTTATTTATGGCTGAAATCTTGCACATTCATGTAACAAAGTATTTATAATGCACTGTAAATAGCATTAAAAGAGCTGTGTGTAAATATCAGTAGTGATGCTGTACAGTGAGGATGGAAATAGTCACCAGTGTGTAGTGAGTCACTGTCCTTATCAATGTCTGAATTTGTGAACGCAATTTATCAATTCACAACCTAGCAAACTATTAAGGTGATTGAGATGCACCCTCTGTATGGCAGTGGACCTTTAGGCCCAGAGTTGAGAAGACCCCTGACACACTAATTAGTTAATAATCACTCATGAAGAATGAGGACACTTTCATTTGAACAGAAATATGCAATATTTGACTCATATTCAGTGATGTTATTATTTTCTATTCCTTTTTGTGTCAATCACAGCTAAATAAAACCAAAGGCCATTCAGCTACAGGTCACTGCATCTTTTGCTGTGTAAGGTTTTTTTTTTTTTAAATGTCAAACACATTCTCAGTATTTATATATGTTTCGGCTTTTATAACCATTGTAGGAATCACTGTTTCAGTACAGTTCTTATGTACTGTCCATTTAACATTTCAGCAGCTGAATTCTTTTAGTACTTGCATAGTAATTTTAATTTTACCACATTTGTGATGCATATATAGGAAGTGACATAAAACTGTTGAAAATTCTAGAAAATCGTTCTCATGCTGTAAGTCAGTTCCCACTCTTTTGTTTATTTGTTTGTTTGTTTTTAACATTTACATTTTGGTTCTTGTTTTCTTTCTCATTTTTAGATGCTGAAGAAAAAGCAGCCAGGCTAAAGCATCTAAAGTGGAAACTTTTGTCGTGGCTCGAAAATTCAGGATTGGGATGGTGGAAGGAGCAGAAGAAGCAGAAGACCAGAGATCAGGCAGAGATCTACTGATGCCCCTGAGGGAACCAATTAACTAATGTGTTAGTTAAACCAAACATTTTCAGCACTCACCTTCATGTCTTTCCAAACCTGTAAAACGTTTGGTCATCTTCGAAACATAAATGTAGATCTTTTTAATGAAATCTGAGAAATTTCTGTCCCTCTATTTCACAGTTTATGCAACTACCACTTTCGAGCCTCAGAAAGGTAGTAAAGACAGCATTAAAGTAATCCATGTGACTCCAGTTGTTTAACCTTAATTTTATGAAGTGGTGTGAATGGTTTATATGCACAAAAAACATTGCATTTTATTCACACACAAACTAAAATCTTATGGTGCTGTTGTGAAAATGCGTTGGAGATACCTAATGTATGAATAAAGATGTAATTTTGTTGTTGTTGCTGTTTTTTGCATACACAAGGCATCTGTTAAAAATATCTTTATTTGCATTCTGCACAAAAGTTTCTTATGGGTTTGGAGTGACTAAGTAATTAATGGCAAAATTAGCATTTTTTGGGTGAAATATGTTCTAATGTGGTTAGAATTGGTCATTGTCCTGTGTTATAAACACTTTCAGTATTTCAAAGATTATTGTTTTGAAAAATCAGTTTCAAATAAATACTGCTCCTTCCAAAGTTCTATTTGAAGAATACTGAAAATATGTTTTCCACAGAAAATATTGGGCAGCACAACTGTTTTTCACATTGATAATAATCTGAAATGTTTCTTTAGCAGCAAATCATATTAAAAATGTTTTCTGAAGGGTCATGTGACACTGAATACTGGAGTAATTATGATGAAAATGTAGTTCACATGAATAAATTACCTTTCACAATGTATTCATATAGAAAACATATAGTTATATTTTATATATTTTATAAGTTTACTGTTTTTATGGTATGTTTAATCAAATGCAGGCTTAATTTGTGATCAGGAAAGTGTTTTTTACTTGAAAGATGTATTTAATGTGTCAATAAATGTTTTAGTACTCTTTTGTGAATTGTCTTATTTTGAATATGAGATAAATATAATCATGAATTTACGGTTGAAATTCGGCCTGAAAAAGACGTCTTTTTAACTTTCACTTTACAACCATATTTAGACGTAATTTGGACGTCTTTTTATAGACGTCTTTTCGTCTTTCACTTTTCGACCAAATTTTCACGTTGTTTAGACGTCTGGCATTGACGTCCTTTCGACGAGTTTTTGCTGGGTGGGTTAATGCAGAACAGAACATTTTTATTCGCAAACATGTCTGTATTTGTACAAATCGCTGCACAATCATTTAATCCCGATTTCCAAGGCTCAAATTGAAAGGCATTTGTTTGTGGATTGATACATAAAATTGATCCAGTACATGGATAATTGTGCGTGCATCTATTAATCGTTTTGAGTCTAATATCATCCCATACACTACTGTTTACTAAACCTGATTTGTTTTATCTTTGGTTAGTTAAATAGTTTACCCAAAAATGGAAATTCCTACATTGTTTACTCATCCTTAAGCTATTCAAGTATTTAATTAGGGGCCAAGCACCGAAGGTGCGATGGCACCTATTGTATCCGTTAGCGTTCTTATTATTATTAGGGGCCAAGCACCGAAGGTTGGTTGTATTTATGATTTTTCAGCCATTTCAACTGATATTATCCTAAAATGGCTTAAGTTACTCACTGTTGTAGTTGGTCTGTTGCTCCTTGCCGTGCTTAACTCCTCATTCTGCCTCTTTTGTGCTTGGCCCCGCAATTGCTGCTTGCAGCTATATTTAGGGGCCAAGCACCGAAGGTGCGATGGCACCTATTGTATCTGTTGCCGTTCTTATTATTAGGGGCCAAGCACCGAAGGTGCGATGGCACCTATTGTATCTGTTGCCGTTCTTATTATTCTGCTTCTTCTTCTTCTTCTTCTTCCGTTTCTTCCGCCGCAAGTCTATGGCAGCCCATAGAACCGCTTGCGGGAAAGTTGTATAATTTTGCACACTGATAGAGGACTGTCTCAACATTAACCATAGCAAGTTTGGAGTCTCTAACTCAAACTCTCTAGCGCCACCACTTGTCCAAACTTTCAAAAGATTTATGCTAATAACATTTGAACCGTAAGCCACACAACAAAAATTCTTTTTTCCTCTGATTCCTTGGCTTATGCCGAGTCGAATGGACACCAAAATTCAAAAATCGTAAGGTTTAGTTTTTTCGCTATTCTCAATTGTTCGTAAAACCTACTTTTTCGAACTCGTCCTAGGCCGTTGCACCGATTGTCACAAAAATTGATCCAGATCATCTTCAGACCACGCTGGCAAAAAGTTATGGAATTCAAGTCGATTCGTCCAGCCGTTCACGAATAACACGCGAAAGAATTCTACGAAAAGCTAGCAAAAATCAATGTGAGGCTATATCTCCGTAACAGTTTGGCATATTGACACCAAACTTGGTGTGTGTTATAACAAGCATGACCTGAGTCTACCTGCAGTGTTTCGGTGCAGTGCCCCCTAGTGGTCAGGAGATACGAAAAATGGCTATTTTTCTTTATAACGTCTGAATGATTTGTCAAAAAATCACAAAACTGGTCTCTTTAGATTCGGTGTGTCATACCGAGTCGAACCATATCCAATTTTCCCATGTCAGCCATTTTGGGTGTCGGCCATTTTGAATTTAGCTTTAAAATGCTGTATCTTGAGAACGGATTAGCGTATCGTTTCGACATTAATTACAAAAATGTTCGGCACCATGCCCTGAATGTACATAAAAATTTTGGGGCCAGCGCCACCTTGTGGTCAAAAGCTATAACTAAATTTTAAAAAATGCTAATAACTTTTGCGTACATTAGCCTATTGAAATGTAACTGATTTTGATAGATTCCTTCGGTCATGCTGAGAACACCGATACCAATTTTCCCAATTTTGGCTGAACTTCCTGTCTGCCATTTTGATTCATGTGGAAAACCTACTTTTTTGAACTCCTCCTAGACCGTTAGTCCAATTTTCACTAAATTTGACTCAGATCATCTTCAGACCATGCTGACAAAAAGTTATGGATTTTGTGTCGATACACGAAACCATTTTCGTTTAGCGCATCAACGAATTTACTGGAAAGATGCCAAATTGCATCCGAGTCTGTATCTCTGCAAAGCTTTGACATATTGACACCAAATTTTATATGTGCTATTGTCACCACACTCTGACCAAGCCACATCAATTTGGTAACAGTGCCACCTATGGGTCAGAAGTAATACGCCATTCACTAAACATTAATAATGAAATTTACAAAAATGCTAATAACTTCTGCTTACATTAGCCTATTGTAATGAAACTGATATCAATAGATTCTTTGGGTCAAGCCGAGAACATTGATATCCATTATGCCGAAATTGGCCAAACTTCCTGTCCTCCATTTTGATTAATGTACAAAACCTACTTTTTCGATCTCCTCCTAGACCGTTAGTCCAATCTTCACCAAATTTGACTCAGATCATCTTCAGACCATGCTGGCAAAAAGTTATGAATTTCGTGTCGATACACGAAACCGTTTTCGTTTAGTGCATCAACGAATTTGCTGGAAAGATGCCAAACTACATCTGAGGCTGTATCTCTGCAAAGCTTTGACATAATGACGGCAAACTTTGTGTGTGTCATTGTCATTTCACACAGAACACGTCACATCAATTTGAAAACAGCACCACCTGTTGGTCAAAAGTGATACGTCATTAAATTATATTATTGGTTGTATTTATGATTTTTTAGCCATTTCAACTGATATCATTCTAAAATGACTTTAGTTACTCATTGTTACAGTCGGTCTGTTGCTCCTTGCCATGCTTAGCTCCTCATTCTGCCTCTGTTGTGCTTGGCCCCGCAATTGCTGCTTGCAGCTATATTTCTTCTTCTTCCTCTTCCGCCGCAAGTCTATGGCAGCCCATAGAACCGCTTGCGGGAAAGTTGTATAATTTTGCACACTGATAGAGGACTGTCTCAACATTAACCATAGCAAGTTTGGAGTCTCTAACTCAAACTCTCTAGCGCCACCACTTGTCCAAACTTTCAAAAGATTTATGCTAATAACCTTTGAACCGTAAGTCACACAACAAAAATTCTTTTTTCCTCTGATTCCTTGGCTTATGCCGAGTTGAATGGACACCAAAATTCAAAAATCGTAAGGTTTAGTTTTTTCGCTATTCTCAATTGTTCGTAAAACCTACTTTTTCGAACTCGTCCTAGGCCGTTGCACCGATTGTCACAAAAATTGATCCAGATCATCTTCAGACCACGCTGGCAAAAAGTTATGGAATTCAAGTCGATTCGTCCAGCTGTTCACGAATAACACGCGAAAGAATTCTACGAAAAGCTAGCAAAAATCAATGTGAGGCTATATCTCTGTAACAGTTTGGCATATTGACACCAAACTTGGTGTGTGTTATAACAAGCATGACCTGAGCCTACCTGCAGTGTTTCGGTGCAGTGCCCCCTTGTGGTCAGGAGATACGAAAAATGGCTATTTTTCTTTATAACGTCTGAATGATTTGTCCAATAATCACAAAACTGGTCTCTTTAGATTCGGTGTGTCATACCGAGTCGAACCATATCCAATTTTCCCATGTCAGCCATTTTGGGTGTCGGCCATTTTGAATTTAGCTTTAAAATGCTGTATCTTGAGAACGGATTAGCGTATCGTTTCGATATTAATTACAAAAATGTTCGGCACCATGCCCTGAATGTACATAAAAATTTTGGGGCCAGCGCCACCTTGTGGTCAAAAGTTATAACGAAATTTCAAAAAATGCTAATAACTTTTGCGTACATTAGCCTATTGAAATGAAACTGATTTTGATAGATTCCTTCGGTCATGCTGAGAACACCGATACCAATTTTGCCAATTTTGGCTGAACTTCCTGTCCGCCATTTTGATTCATGTTGAAAACCTACTTTTTCGAACTCCTCCTAGACCGTTAGTCCAATTTTCACCAAATTTGACTCAGATCATCTTCAGACCATGATGGCAAAAAGTTATGGATTTTGTGTCGATACACGAAACCGTTTTCGTTTAGCGCATCAACGAATTTACTGGAAAGATGCCAAATTGCATCCGAGTCTGTATCTCTGCAAAGCTTTGACATATTGACACCAAATTTTATATGTGCTATGGTCACCACACCCTGACCAAGCCACATCAATTTGGTAACAGTGCCACCTATGGTTCAGAAGTAATACGCCATTCACTAAACATTAATAATGAAATTTACAAAAATGCTAATAACTTCTGTTTACATTAGCCTATTGGAATGAAACTGATGCCAATAGATTCCTTGGGTCAAGTCGAGAACATTGATACCCATTATGCCGAAATTGGCCAAACTTCCTGTCCGCCATTTTGATTAATGTACAAAACCTACTTTTTCGAACTCCTCCCAGACTGTTAGTCCGATCTTCACCAAATTTGACTCAGATCATCTTCAGACTATGCTGGCAAAAAGTTATGAATTTCGTGTCGATATACGAAACCGTTTTCGTTTAGCGCATCAACAAATTTGCTGGAAAGATGCCAAACTACATCTGAGGCTGTATCTCTGCAAAGCTTTGACATAATGACGGCAAACTTTGTGTGTGTCATTGTCATTTCACACAGAACACGTCACATCAATTTGAAAACAGCACCACCTGTTGGTCAAAAGTGATAAGCCATTAAATTTTATTACGATTGGTTGTATTTATGATTTTCAGCCATTTCAACTGATATTATCCTAAAATGGCTTAAGTTACTCACTGTTGTAGTCGGTCTGCTGCTACTTGCCGTGCTTAACTCCTCATTCTGCCTCTTTTGTGCTTGGCCCCGCAATTGCTGCTTGCAGCTATATTTAGGGGCCAAGCACCGAAGGTGCGATGGCACCTATTGTATCCGTTAGCGTTCTTATTAGGGGCCAAGCACCGAAGGTGCGATGGCACCTATTGTATCTGTTGCCGTTCTTATTATTAGGGGCCAAGCACCGAAGGTGCGGTGGCACCTATTGTATCCGTTGGCGTTCTTATTATTCTGCTTCTTCTTCTTCTTCTTCTTTCTTCCGCCGCAAGTCTATGGCAGCCCATAGAACCGCTTGCGGGAAAGTTGTATAATTTTGCACACTGATAGAGGACAGTCCCAACATTAACCATAGCAAGTTTGGAGTCTCTAACTCAAACTCTATAGCGCCACCACTTGTCCAAACTTTCAAAAGATTTATGCTAATAACGTTTGAACCGTAAGCCACACAACAAAAATTCTTTTTTCCTCTGATTCCTTGGCTTATGCCGAGTCGAATGGACACCAAAATTCAAAAATCGTAAGGTTTAGTGTTTTCGCTATTCTCAATTGTTCGTAAAACCTACTTTTTCGAACTCGTCCTAGGCCGTTGCACCGATTGTCACAAAAATTGATCCAGATCATCTTCAGACCATGCTGGCAAAAAGTTATGGAATTCAAGTCGATTCGTCCAGCCGTTCACGAATAACACGCGAAAGAATTCTACAAAAAGCTAGCAAAAATCAATGTGAGGCTATATCTCCGTAACAGTTTGTCATATTGACACCAAACTTGGTGTGTGTTATAACAAGCATGACCTGAGCCTACCTGCAGTGTTTCGGTGCAGTGCCCCCTAGTGGTCAGGAGATACGAAAAATGGCTATTTTTCTTTATAACGTCTGAATGATTTGTCCAAAAATCCCAAAACTGGTCTCTTTAGATTCGGTGTGTCATACAGGGCCAGGAACTGCATCCATTTTCCCGCTTATCATAAACAGGCTTTTGGAGGACGACGAACGTTTCGCTTGCCGAAGGCTGCTTCAACGAACAGGACCAGTTTGGGCAAATTACGAAATGCGGTGTCGCATGAACGTACCGGTCGCTTCGGAAAGGCTGCCTTCGCTTTTGGCGTAGACTTTCCTTCGAAATGAAACTGATTTTGATAGATTCCTTCGGTCATGCTGAGAACACCAATACCAATTTTGCCAATTTTGGCTGAACTTCCTGTCCGCCATTTTGATTAATGTACAAAACCTACTTTTTCGAACTCCTCCCAGACTGTTAGTCCGATCTTCACCAAATTTGACTCAGATCATCTTCAGACTATGCTGGCAAAAAGTTATGAATTTCGTGTCGATATACGAAACCGTTTTCGTTTAGCGCGTCAACAAATTTGCTGGAAAGATGCCAAACTACATCTGAGGCTGTATCTCTGCAAAGCTTTGACATAATGACGCCAAACTTTGTGTGTGTCATTGTCATTTCACACAGAACACGTCACATCAATTTGAAAACAGCACCACCTATTGGTCAAAAGTGATAAGCCATTAAATTATATTATTGGTTGTATTTATGATTTTTAGCCATTTTACCAACTGTTGATATCATTCTAAATGACTTTTAGTTAGCTCATTGTTATTCGTGGGTCTGTTGCTCCTTGCCATTAGCAGCTCCCTCATTCTCTGCCTCTGTTATTGCTTGGCCCGCAATTGCTGCTTGCAGAAGCTATATTTCTTCTTTCTTCTCTTCATACATGAGTCTATGGCAGCCCAGCATAGAACGCTTCGAGGAAAGTTAATATAATTTTGCACACTAAGGAGTGAGTCCAACATTAACCATAGCAGGTTTTGGAGTCTCTAACTCAAACTCTCTAGCGCCACCACTTGTCCAAACTTTCAAAGATTTATGCTAATAGGTTTTGAACTAAGTAAAGTCACACAATAAAAAATTCTTTTTCCTCTGATTTGAAAGCATGCGGTTGAATGGACACCAAAAATTCAAAATCGTGGGTTTGGATTTTTCGCTATTCTCAATTGTTAAGGTGAGCACTTTTGAACTTCGTCCCTGAAACGTTACCCGATTGTCACAAAAATTGATCCAGATCATCTTCAGACCAGCTGGCAAAAGTTATGGAATTCAAGTCGGTTGAACCAACCGTTCCGCGAATAACTGCAGCGAAAATTCTACGAAAAGCTAGCAAAAATCAATGTGAGGCTATATCTCTGTAACAGTTTGGCATATTGACACCAAACTTGGTGTGTGTTATAACAAGCATGACCTGAGCCTACCTGCAGTGTTTCGGTGCAGTGCCCCCTTGTGGTCAGGAGATACGAAAAATGGCTATTTTTCTTTATAACGTCTGAATGATTTGTCCAAAAATCACAAAACTGGTCTCTTTAGATTCGGTGTGTCATATCGAGTCGAACCATATCCAATTTTCCCATGTCAGCCATTTTGGGTGTTGGCCATTTTGAATTTAGCTTTAAAATGCTGTATCTTGAGAACAGATTAGCGTATCGTTTCGATATTAATTACAAATGTTCGGCACCATGCGCCCTGAATGTACATAAAAATTTTGGAGGCCAGCGCCACCTTGTGGTCAAAAGTTATAACGAAATTTTCAAAAATGCTAATAACTTTAGTACATTAACTATTGAAATGAAACTGATTTTGATAGATTCAGCCGGTCTGTTTGAGACGCGATGCTGGGTACGCTGGTACGGCTGAACTTCCTGTCCGCCATTTTGATTCATGTTGAAAACCGCTGGGGCTATACACTCTGAACCGTTAGTCAATTTTTCACCAAATTTGACTCAGATCATCTTCGAACCATGATGGCTTAAAAGTTATGGATTTTTTATTATTCGATACGAGAAACCGCCGTTTTAGTTTAGGCGCATCAGCAATTTACCGGAAGATGCCAAATTGCGAGGCTGTATCTCTGCAAACCTTTGAAATATTGACACCAAGTTTTATATGTGCCATTGTCACCTCACACTGACCACGCCATATCAATTTGGTAACAGTACCACCTATGGGTCAGAAGTAATACGCCATTCACTAAACATTAATAATGAAATTTACAAAAATGATAATAACTTCTGTTTACATTAGCCTATTGGAATGAAACTGATGCCAATAGATTCCTTGGGTCAAGTCGAGAACATTGATACCCATTATGCCGAAATTGGCCAAACTTCCTGTCCGCCATTTTGATTAATGTACAAAACCTACTTTTTCGAACTCCTCCCAGACTGTTAGTCCAATCTTCACCAAATTTGACTCAGATCATCTTCAGACTATGCTGGCAAAAAGTTATGAATTTCGTGTCGATATACGAAACCGTTTCCGTTTAGCGCATCAACAAATTTGTTGGAAAGATGCCAAACTACATCTGAGACTGTATCTCTGCAAAGCTTTGACATAATGACGGCAAACTTTGTGTGTGTCATTGTCATTTCACACAGAACACGTCACATCAATTTGAAAACAGCACCACCTGTTGGTCAAAAGTGATAAGCCATTAAATTTTATTACGATTGGTTGTATTTATGATTTTCAGCCATTTCAACTGATATTATCCTAAAATGGCTTAAGTTACTCACTGTTGTAGTCGGTCTGCTGCTACTTGCCGTGCTTAACTCCTCATTCTGCCTCTTTTGTGCTTGGCCCCGCAATTGCTGCTTGCAGCTATATTTAGGGGCCAAGCACCGAAGGTGCGATGGCACCTATTGTATCCGTTGGCGTTATTAGGGGCCAAGCACCGAAGGTGCGATGGCACCTATTGTATCTGTTGCCGTTCTTATTATTAGGGGCCAAGCACCGAAGGTGCGATGGCACCTATTGTATCTGTTGCCGTTCTTATTATTCTGCTTCTTCTTCTTCTTCTTCTTCCGTTTCTTCCGCCGCAAGTCTATGGCAGCCCATAGAACCGCTTGCGGGAAAGTTGTATAATTTTGCACCCTGATAGAGGACAGTCTCAACATTAACCATAGCAAGTTTGGAGTCTCTAACTCAAACTCTCTAGCGCCACCACTTGTCCAAACTTTCAAAAGATTTATGCTAATAACATTTGAACCGTAAGCCACACAACAAAAATTTTTTTCCTCTGATTCCTTGGCTTATGCCGAGTCGAATGGACACCAAAATTCAAAAATCGTAAGGTTTAGTTTTTTCGCTATTCTCAATTGTTCGTAAAACCTACTTTTTCGAACTCGTCCTGGGCCGTTGCACCGATTGTCACAAAAATTGATCCAGATCATCTTCAGACCATGCTGGCAAAAAGTTATGGAATTCAAGTCGATTCGTCCAGCCGTTCACGAATAACACGCGAAAGAATTCTACGAAAAGCTACCAAAAATCAACGTGAGGCTATATCTCCGTAACAATTTGTCATATTGACACCAAACTTGGTGTGTGTTATAACAAGCATGACCTGAACCTACCTGCAGTGTTTCGGTGCAGTGCCCCCTAGTGGTCAGGAGATACGAAAAATGGCTATTTTTCTTTATAACGTCTGAATGATTTGTCCAAAAATCACAAAACTGGTCTCTTTAGATTCGGGGTGTCATACCGAGTCGAACCATATCCAATTTTCCCATGTCAGCCATTTTGGGTGTCGGCCATTTTGAATTTAGCTTTAAAATGCTGTATCTTGAGAACAGATTAGCGTATCGTTTTGACATTAATTACAAAAATGTTCGGCACCATGCCCTGAATGTACATAAAAATTTATAGCTCAAAAGTTATAACGAAATTTCGAAAAATGCTAATAACTTTTGCGTACATTAGCCTATTGAAATAAAACTGATTTTGATAGATTCCTTCGGTCATGCTGAGAACACCGATACCAATTTTGCCAATTTTGGCTGAACTTCCTGTCCGCCATTTTGATTCATGTTGAAAACCTACTTTTTCGAACTCCTCCCAGACTGTTAGTCCGATCTTCACCAAATTTGACTCAGATCATCTTCAGACTATGCTGGCAAAAAGTTATGAATTTCGTGTCGATATACAAAACCGTTTTCGTTTAGCGCATCAACAAATTTGCTGGAAAGATGCCAAACTACATCTGAGGCTGTATCTCTGCAAAGCTTTGACATAATGACGGCAAACTTTGTGTGTGTCATTGTCATTTCACACAGAACACGTCACATCATTTTGAAAACAGCACCACCTATTGGTCAAAAGTGATAAGCCATTAAATTATATTATTGGTTGTATTTATGATTTTTCAGCCATTTCAACTGATATCATTCTAAAATGACTTTAGTTACTCATTGTTACAGTTGGTCTGTTGCTCCTTGCCATGCTTAGCTCCTCATTCTGCCTCTTTTGTGCTTGGCCCCGCAATTGCTGCTTGCAGCTATATTTATTATTCCACTTCTTCTTCTTCTTCTTCCTCTTCCGCCGCAAGTCTATGGCAGCCCATAGAACCGCTTGCGGGAAAGTTGTATAATTTTGCACACTGATAGAGGACAGTACCAACATTAACCATAGCAAGTTTGGAGTCTCTAACTCAAACTCTCTAGCGCCACCACTTGTCCAAACTTTCAAAAGATTTATGCTAATAACATTTGAACCGTAAGCCACACAACAAAAATTCTTTTTTCCTCTGATTCCTTGGCTTATGCCGAGTCGAATGGACACCAAAATTCAAAAATAGTAAGGTTTAGTTTTTTCGCTATTCTCAATTGTTCGTAAAACCTACTTTTTCGAACTCGTCCTAGGCCGTTGCACCGATTGTCAAAAAAATTGATCCAGATCATCTTCAGACCACGCTGGCAAAAAGTTATGGAATTCAAGTCGATTCGTCCAGCCGTTCACGAATAACACGCGAAAGAATTCTACGAAAAGCTAGCAAAAATCAATGTGAGGCTATATCTCAGTAACAGTTTGGCATATTGACACCAAACTTGGTGTGTGTTATAACAAGCATGACCTGAGTCTACCTGCAGTGTTTCGGTGCAGTGCCCCCTAGTGGTCAGGAGATACGAAAAATGGGTATTTTTCTTTATAACGTCTGAATGATTTGTCCAAAAATCACAAAACTGGTCTCTTTAGATTCGGTGTGTCATACCGAGTCGAACCATATCCAATTTTCCCATGTCAGCCATTTTGGGTGTCGGCCATTTTGAATTTAGCTTTAAAATGCTGTATCTTGAGAACGGATTATCGTATCGTTTCGACATTAATTACAAAAATGTTCGGCACCATGCCCTGAATGTACATAAAAATTTTGGGGCCAGCGCCACCTTGTGGTCAAAAGCTATAACTAAATTTTAAAAAATGCTAATAACTTTTGTGTACATTAGCCTATTGAAATGTAACTGATTTTGATAGATTCCTTCGGTCATGCTGAGAACACCGATACCAATTTTGCCAATTTTGGCTGAACTTCCTGTCTGCCATTTTGATTCATGTGGAAAACCTACTTTTTCGAACTCCTCCTAGACCGTTAGTCCAATTTTCACTAAATTTGACTCAGATCATCTTCAGCCCATGCTGACAAAAAGTTATGGATTTTGTGTCGATACACGAAACCGTTTTCGTTTAGCGCATCAACGAATTTACTGGAAAGATGCCAAATTGCATCCGAGTCTGTATCTCTGCAAAGCTTTGACATATTGACACCAAATTTTATATGTGCTATTGTCACCACACTCTGACCAAGCCACATCAATTTGGTAACAGTGCCACCTATGGGTCAGAAGTAATATGCCATTCACTAAACATTAATAATGAAATTTACAAAAATGCTAATAACTTCTGTTTACATTAGCCTATTGGAATGAAACTGATGCCAATAGATTCCTTGGGTCAAGTCGAGAACATTGATACCCATTATGCCGAAATTGGCCAAACTTCCTGTCCGCCATTTTGATTAATGTACAAAACCTAATTTTTCGAACTCCTCCCAGACTGTTAGTCCGATCTTCACCAAATTTGACTCAGATCATCTTCAGACTATGCTGGCAAAAAGTTATGAATTTCGTGTCGATATACGAAACCGTTTTCGTTTAGCGCATCAACAAATTTGCTGGAAAGATGACAAACTACATCTGAGGCTGTATCTCTGCAAAGCTTTGACATAATGACGGCAAACTTTGTGTGTGTCATTGTCATTTCACACAGAACACGTCACATCAATTTGAAAACAGCACCACCTGTTGGTCAAAAGTGATACGCCATTAAATTATATTATTGGTTGTATTTATGATTTTTTAGCCATTTCAACTGATATCATTCTAAAATGACTTTAGTTACTCATTGTTACAGTCGGTCTGTTGCTCCTTGCCATGCTTAGCTCCTCATTCTGCCTCTGTTGTGCTTGGCCCCGCAATTGCTGCTTGCAGCTATATTTATTATTATTCTTCTTCTTCCGCTCTGGAAGTCTATGGCAGCCCATAGAACCGATTGCGGGAAAGTTGTGAAATTTGGCACACTGATAGAGGACAGTCCCATCATTGACCATAGCAAATTTGGAGTCTCTAACTCAAACTCTCTAGCGCCACCACCTGTCCAAAATGTCAATAATTTTATGCTAATAACTTTTGAACCGTAAGGCACAGAATCAAAATTCTTTTTTCCTCTGAATCCTTGGCTCATGCCGAGTCGAATGAAGTCCAAAATTTAAAAATCGTAAGGTTTAGTTTTTTTTCTATAAATTTTTGTTCGTAAAACGTACTTTTTCTAACTCGTCCTAGACGGTTTGTCTGATTTTCACCAAAATTGGCTCAGATCATCTTCAGACCATCCTGGCAAAAAGTTATGGAATT
>VONZ01003439.1:0-21474 GCA_012976165.1 Labeo catla
AAAAGTACTGATAGATTTATTTTGCAATTGTATATAGGCTACTTAATTGAATTTCATAATAGCACATATTTTTTTATAATCCTACTGCTCAAAATACCTGGGATTTTCCCAAAATAACCACTATATGGAGTAAAAATACATTTTTGTTGTTGATATGGACTATGTTGATGAGAGTGATGTAGTAATATTCAATGTGAAGCTTACACTGTGATGTACCTGAGAGAAAACAGATTTGACCATCTAACTTTCACCATTAAGAAAAAAGTGTTTTAAAGCTTGTTGTTTTGCATGAGGTCACAGTTATATATGACATGAGAATAAGGCCTGAAGTTAGCAAGAACATTTTAAGGAAAATATAATTATATTTTCATAATGATTTTTTCCTTTCAAACATTGTCTGTGTAAAAACACCCCTGGCCAAATGACCCCAGAGGGCATCACTTTCCACTTTGATAATTACTGTAGTTACCATGTTCTGAGCATGACATTATTTCTTTTTCCCTCGGATGTAATCTATCTAGGTGGTTGAATAAAAAAATGTGGACTTTATATCTAAAAATTATCTCAACTTAGCACCAGCTAGCTTGTTAGCTAGACAGTTAGCATCAGCTAACAATATTTACCTATTTTCAGTATGGTTATGAATAAGCATTCATATCTGTCTATTCTAGTTGATCCAAACAATATAAAAATGTATACTGTTGCTAAACAATATAAAACAGACGTCACGTAGGGCTACATGCATAGCATTTTAATAAAACTGATAACGTTACAGCAGCGGGGAGTATGAACGTGCATGAGTTACTTTATTTTATCTGTTATTTAATTTGTTCGTTTTTGACCTAAAACAGAGACACTGATGTTGATGTGTCTGAATTCAAGCATTTCAGTGCGCTTAAACAGATCACCTTTACAGCAGATGTAATTCACAAACAACGGACAGCTTTGACGTAAATATAATTTTCAGTTATAACAATTAATCCTAAAATTTGACATTAGTAACTTACTTTTCGCAGCATCAGTCGCGCGCGCACAAGATCTCCCGATTCTTACTTGTGAATTCAGTTGACTGGAGACTCGCTCTAAACGGATCATTTGAATCAATGGGTTGTTGACTCGAGAACAGCTGCAATCGGATCATTCTAATTCGTGAATGAATCGTTTGGTGCAATAGGCGAATCAATTTAACAGGTTCATTGAAAAGAATCAGTTTGTTCATGAATCAGACACCGCTTCTGCGTCTCAGAGCACGTAGCAAAGGAGTAACGATATGTTTTATAAAATGTAGTGAAGTAAAAAGTACGATCTTACACATTGGAATGTAGTGAAGTAAAAGTGAAAGTTACTCAAAATAAAACTACTCCAGTAAAGTACAGATACTTGAAAAATGTACTTAAGTACAGTAACGAAGTACAACTACTTCGTTACTGCCCACCACTGGTTTTGGGTAAATCTAACAGCTAATTTTTGGTCTCGTAAATCTATTATTTATTCCAGGGCATATCGTTTTGCCTGAGGACAAAGTTAGGCTTCATAAATTATTTATTTATCAATCGTAATTCAACGCTGACTTTTTAGCATGCATTTGACTGAATTGTTTGCTTTTGTCTTCATTTCCGATTACATACGTCTCTTATACTTTTATAATGGCTAATATTGTTCATTAAAACTGACATTTAACAAAAAAGGCAGAGTTCTGCTTGTCATGTTTCATTTTATTATACATAGAGTAAAGATGTATTATACACAGTGCACATATTGCATAAATCACATATTAATGTTTTATTTTTTTAAATGAGTACGAAAAGAGGGTTGTGATTTATATTTTGAAGAAAACAAAGAGGCAGTGGTGTTTGATATCACTTCGTTTTATTGTAATGTGTGTACTCGTTGCATGAACCACATTTTTGTCGCTATTAATATGTTTAACCTTAAATGAAACAGAAAAGAGGCAGTGCTGTTTGATATAATATTTCGTTTCACTGTAACGTTGTACATTCCCTAAACTACATTTTTGCAGCTATTAATATGTTTAAATGAAAACGAAAAGAGGCAGTGGTGGTTGATATCATATTTCGTCTTATTGTAAATATATACAGCGAAGATAACCGGAGTAGAAAAGGGGAGCTGACTGACGTTATCAGGTGCGCTGCTGTTCCATTTGCAGAATTACAGGACTTGCGTCCTACCGTCCTCGGAAGTACGTACTCGCAAGTCAAACTACCAAGTCCGAACTACAAAGGACGCAAGTCCGAACTTTGCGTACTTGGTATTGAAAAACGGCCCATGTCTCACAAAAGTTGGGTGGATACTAGATTTAGTGACAGCACCCCCTACTGGTCAGAAACAATGCCAATTTATCCATCACTATATATTTAAATGATTATGTAAACTGTGGTATCTGCACAGTTTGATGAAGTTATAAACAGTTTTGGGAGGAGCCTAATCATTCAGTCCTGTCAATCATGGCTAGGAGTAATAATAATAATAATAATAATACATTTTATTTATAACGCAGTTTATATCCACACAGAATCCCAAAGTGCTACAGATTAAAAACAAAAAGAAATGTTAAGAATCATTAGTAGGTTTTGAGGCCACGTTTAAAAGCATCGACAGTCTGTGGAGTCCTTAGATGGTCAGAGAGTGTTCCAGGGGCCACATTTATAAAGAGTGTGTACGCACAAATTTGATCTCAGACTGTGCCACGGTAATGTTCATATTTATAAACACAGTGTTTTGTGTGGAAAAGTGCTTAAAGCACGTCAATGTCTGAGCAGACGTATGCACTTTTCCTTGTGTCAAATTGGAGTACTGCAGGTATTTGGAAAAATAAGCAGCAGCCATGATGATGATGATTGTGATAATAATAATAATAATCGTATCAGGGATGTGCATTTCATTTTTTTTTTTTTCTGACAGATATCATACACTGTAAGACTGTTAACAGGCAAGATTAGAATGTCAAAAACTAAATTAGATTAAAAAATACATATATGAATGTCTGAGATCCATTAATAATGGCATAAATGTGCAAATATCCATAAACCATAAACAGAACATGAGTTTTGACATGTCATCATGCATCTGCCACACATTTGTAAACGGAAAAACAAAATAAAATGGTATATAACTAAATAAATGAGCTTACACAAAATATGTAAGTTGATTTATATTTATTTTGTTACATTTTTACTCACATAAAACGAAAGAAGAAAAAAAAACTGTGAGACAAATAAGCTATGCTGTCTCTCCTTTTTTGACAAACCTTTTAATAACATATTTATAAGAAATTCTTTTAATGTTGGATCCAGTCCTCCATGTAAATCAAAATGGCTTAAACCTCATTGTATATCTTGGCACAGCATTTGGATGTTACCATATAAATATGTACTTTCTAATAAAGCAAAATGATTCACAGATGCTATCCTGTAAATGTAGCTGTTAGCAGGAAACTTTTGTAACATATCTAGTGAAGATATTGAACATTTATTTTTCCATTGGCCTTTTCTTTCATTTTGAGTTGACTTTATAATAGACATAAAACAAAAATAAACCTTCATTTTGAACCTCATGATATTTTTGTTTTCAAAACCCATCTTTTTCTGATGAACAGATTTACATTATTAATCTGTTAATTATCTTAGAAAAGTTTTATATTCATGAGTCAAAAATAATTCAAAAGAAACCATCATATATTAGCTTTTGTAAAACTGATCTTAAAATACACTTTGAAACCCTTTCTAATATGAGATCACAAAATAAGTAGCTTATAAAAACAATACAATTCTAAAACTTTTCAAATGTATGTAACTGCATTTATTTGTTTATTTATTTGTTTGTTTGTTTGTTGTTGTTGTTCTGTTTTTCATTCTTTGAGATGTGCAATGTTGTCCTGTGTTTGCTTTGTGCTTTTGTGTGATCATGGAACTGAAAAAATAAAGTAAGCTATGCTGAGTTTTGGTTTGTTTCTGTGATTTGCTCCATAAATTTCTTTGTTTTGAGAAATGATCTTAGAACAAATTTAGGACGATTTATACACAATATTTTTATAAATGAGGCCCCAGGAGTGTATATAAGCAGCAGTCATTGTGTCGTCCCAGTGACAATTCTTCCAGCACTGCTCTGTCCTATTCTGTAAAACATGTTCCACCCTGATCAACTTCTGCTTTTACCTTTCAATGAGTAATTTTCCTGTTCCATTGAATCGTTTCTGTCACTGAGTCGACTCCAGTTTCTCCTAACTCTGGTTTCTGTACCACACGCTCCAGCTCATCAGATTCAATCCAGATAATCTCCTACCCCTGATATAACAAAATGGACAGTTAACAGATTGTATCACACTCTTGCCACCACAAACATTCAATTTTCTCAAACCAAAGCTCAGTTGTATGCTCTTTATCTGAGTTCGCAATGAGGACCGACTCCATCCACTGCTCATTACTGCACAGCACATTTTGACATTATTGTAATCATAATGCAATAGACAGGTCTACAAAAAGTAAATGAATCCTTTAAATAAAAGGGTTATGGTGCTGTTGTTTATACTGTCATACAGGCCCAGATCTACAGTGATGCTACCTCAAACGTATGTAGCCAATCACAGACATTTCTGTTGATTTCTTGAACACAATGGCCTGACCTGAGACAAGACACTTAGCTTACAAGATGAGACATGACATAAGATTTCTGTTATGGAAGAGTTACTACGGAGTAGAGAATTCAAATGCAAGCTTTATTAAGAGGTGTAGTCACAACAGGCAGAGTCAAAACAATAAACAGACGCAGGTCAGGGAAAGCAGCAAATGATTAGAAAACATAAGCATATACAGTCCAATGTCACAACACAGACAAGGCAAGAAACAAGGGAAACTGTTCGGTAGAGTCTGCAATGCAAAACAATGCTTCGCAATTTCAAAATGAGAACAAGATGAGATTTTTACACAGTATTTTTAAAACAGTCGGTTGTTGTCCTCATTAAGCCTTTTTGGGAGTTTCTAACTTGGAGCTGGAGCTGAGCCTCTGGTTTGAGTCTCCTTCAGGGACAGCAAGCCAAGTTTGTTTACCATTATCTAGCAGGACTGAATGGGCAGGTGAACTTGTGAATTCTTGTGAAGTCTTTTCACTGTGTCATGAGAATGTTAAGCTAATTTGTTCCTGTAATTGCTACTTGCAGCTTTTATTTCTTGCATTGTCTGTGAAATTAACATACTGTATCAAGTCTGAAGAGTGTTTTATGTTGTGTTCAGGTGTGATCTAAGTGCATGTATGTTCAGCCCAATCTTACAGCAATTTGTACATATTTTATGAGGTGGCTAATTCGTACGAATTCGTACGACCTCGTGTAAAAATTAATATGATTTTAGCTAAAACACATGTATTTTATGAGTTGCACAATACGTATGAATTTGTACGCATCCCCTACACCTAACCCCGGCCCTGCTTGAAAACTTTTATAACTTATGCTCCATCTTTATAATGACAGATTTTTCTACACCATCTCTGACTATGTCGCCAAAAAGTTCAGTGTTCACTGGAGACTCAGTTACTCTGAGATGTGAGCTGATTCACTCACACAATGGATGGGTGTTTCTCTGGACAAAAGACTCAAACAGAATCTACTGGACCTGCAACTAGAACAATCAATTCTGTGAAAGTCTCTGATGGAGGAAAATACAGCTGCAGAGCACGAAGAGGAGAATATTACACAGGTTACAGTAAACCAGTAATAGTGACAATATACGGCAAGTATTTTATTTAGTTACATAATGCACATGTAATTTCATAAAACACTGAATAAGTACTATAGGTAACAACACTTCAGTCTAACCTGATATAGCATGTGTGTTTTGCAATAAACTGTTTATGCAGTAAAAAATAGTTCATTAGTTTCATTATTTTATTATTATATTATCACATTATTTGTACTGTGAATTGTTGTCAATGTACAGAAAGACCAAAAGCCAAAGTGACCATTAAACCTGCTCAACATGTATTCAGAGGAGAAACAGTCACTCTCAGATGTGACATAAATGGTGAAGGAGTCACTAGCTGGAGCTACAGCTGGTATAAAGAAGGTTTAACCAGTGTTTTCAGTAAACTACAGGAACACACATTCAGTTCTGTTACTGAGTCTGACGCAGGTAAATACTCCTGTAAAGGATCAGAGACAGAAGGATCACGCTGGTCACAAATGAGTGATGCAGTTACACTGACAGTATCAGGCGAGTTTGATCATCTCTTCATAAACACACAAACCAAACATACGTTTAACATGTTATTAATGAGTGATTTCTCTATTTCAGATCCCAAAGCAGTTTTAAGTGTTTCTTCACAGAAGTGGTTGACTGAAGGAGATCCAGTGACTCTGATCTGTGAGGTTTATAGTTTCTCTACAGGCTGGACATTCAGCTGGTTCACTTTAACTCTCTCAGCAGGTAAGTTATAATGTGCTTAAATGAGAAGTTCACTTCCAGAACAACAATTTACAGATAATGTACTCAACTCCCTGTCATCCAGGATGTTCATGTGTTTCTTTTTTCAGTCGTAAAGAAATTATGTTGTTTTTTTTTTGTTTTTTTTTTGAGGCAAACATTTCAGGATTCTCTCCATATAATGGACTTCTATGGTGCCCAGGAGTTCGAACATCCAAAATGCAGTTTAAATACGGCTTCAAAGGGCTCTAACCGATCCTAGCTGAGGAAGAAGGGTTTTATCTTGTGAAACAATTGGTCATTTTCTAAAAAAAAAAAAAAAAAGGTATGTAATTTTGAACCTCAAATGCTGGTCTTGTCAAGCTTTGCCATGCACATGCGTAGTCTTTGCATTCTGGGTTAATACAGTTAGGGTATGTCAAAAAACTCTCATCTCATTTTCTCCTCCAACTTCAAAATAATCCAACATCGCTACAGAAGTACAAAGTGAACAAGCAAAGTGAAGCACCCTTTACAAAAGAAAAAAAAAAAGGTAAAACTGTGATGTATAATTTTGAAGTTGGAGGAGAAAATGAGATGGGAGTTTTACCACAACTGTATTGAACTGGAATGCACAGAGTACACCTGCTGTACATGCTGAGCTAGACAAGATGAGCATTTGAGGTTAAAAAGTATCTAAATGTTTTTTTTGTTTTTTTTTTTTTAATTAAAATGACCGATCATTTTGCTAGATAAGGCCCTTTATTATTCATCGGCTGGGAAATGCACTGAAACTGCATTTTGGAAGTTCAAACTTACAGCCACAATTGAAGTCCACTATATAGAAAACATTCCTGAAACGTTTTCCTCAAAAAACATAATTTCTTTACCTCTGAAGAAAGAAATACATGCATATCTTGGATGACAAGGGGGCGAGTACATTATCTGTAAATTTTTGTTCTGGAAGTGAACTAATCCTTTAATGTGGTAACATCTGAATTAACTGATTTTATTTAAGTCCAAAATACTATTTTATATTGAATACATTCTCTGGTTTTACAGGGAACAGCCTTCATTATAATCTGCTCTCAGACAGCAGCAGAGGAGCAGGAGGAAACTACACTGTCAGTTCTGCTGCTCTAAATCACACAGGAGTTTATTCGTGCAGAGCAGAGAGAGAGAAATCAGCCTATAAAACACAGTACAGCAACACACAGCTGCTGTGGGTCACTGGTGAGTTCAGACAGAACTTAAACTATTGGTTCATATTTTATAAAGAGAGTTTCCGTGCTCAAATCTCAGACTCTGAAGCTGTAATTGTCATCTCAGGTGTTTCTCCTCCAGTCTCTCTGATCGTCAGTCCCAGCAGAACTCAACACTTCACATCTGTCTCTCTCTCTCTGAGCTGTGAGGACCAGAGTAACTCTACTGGATGGAGAGTGAGAAGATACACAGACGGTGGACAGCTGGAAGATTGTTCATCATTATATCGAGGATCACAAACAGGATCTACATGTACAATCAGCTCCATCATCACATCACACACTGGAGTGTACTGGTGTGAGTCTGAATCTGGAGAGAAACATCATCCTGTTAATATCACTGTACACTGTGAGTCTGTGTTTCTGTATTATTAAATAATTAATTAATTTATTTATTAATTTATTCATTCATTCATTCATTCATTCTTCTTCTTCTTGTTCTTCTTATTATTATTTGTTATTGTATTGTTTATATAATTATACTAGTGTTGTGTCCGAGTCCAGTGTCGTGTCCCATTTTTTAATCAATTTAGCAGAGGTGGGACTTTCAAAGATTTAAAGTTAATAAGATAATTAAATGTCTAATTAAATGATGATTGTGCATTAGTTATTGGTTAAAATGATGCCACCATCAGGGAGATCAGTGTTTGCTTTAGTTGGACTCTTGACAGCCTGTATCACATCTCTGTGTAGTAATGTATGTGGTTTTATAAAACAGAGTGAGCAGTTATTTAGTTTGTTCTGTCACTCTATTTTCATAGAATAATATAGAGTGAGTTAGCAAGATTGGTTGGTTTTGAAGATTGATTTTTCTTTTACACAATCAAATCAGTGAAGTTATAATATGCAAACAAAGCATTGCTTAAATAGTTATAATCAATAAATTTTAAATATATACAATATATACACAAAAAAAACTCCAGTCATATTTAGAGACACACAGACATCAAGAACCAGCGTATGAATCTCATCAATGGTGACAATCAACAAAATACTTTGTGCTGCAATGCATGCTGGGTAAAACCATAATAAAAACTCCCATCAATGCACGGTATTGAATATATCTATAGTCACCACTGTTGAGGATCATGTGGTAAGTGTTTATGTCTAAAAGCCTGAACTGATGAAGGATTGTTTTTTTTAATGTTAAAGCCTTGTAATCTGATTTTTCTCGCAGCTCCGTGATCACTGAATGCCATGTCCTTAAACCAAAGACTGACCACTTCATGATGATCATTCATGCTTAGCTACAAACAAAAAGTGTAAACTCATCTGCTACCTCAAAATGCACAAACGCCTGTTACTTGTATTTGCTATATCAACAACGCAAAAATGCTTGTTTTGCAAGAACATTGCAATTGCTCAAAAGCAGCAAATCACTTTGATGAAAAAAAATAAAAGGTGGGGGGGTCAAGAGCCCAACTAAAGCAAATACTGATCTCCATGATGGTGGCAACATTTTAAATAATAAACATCAACATCTGATCCTCTGTAATTCTCAATAACAGCAGATGTTCATCATTAAGGCACAATCATCATTTACTTAGACACTTAATTATCTTATTAATTTATCTCTTTGAAAGTCCCACCTCTGCTCAATTGATTATAAACTAGGACTCGACATTGGACTCGACACTGGACTCGGACACAACACTACTATTTATTAGTGTTGTGTCCGAGTCCATCCGAGTGTCGAAGTCCTATTTTAATCAATTTAGCAGAGGTGGGACTTTCAAAGAGTTAAAGTTAATAAGATAATTAAATGTCTAATTAAATGATGATTGTGCATTAGTGATCAACACCTGCTGTTATTGAGAATTACATTGGGTCAGATGTTGATGTTTTATTGGTTAAAATGATGCCACCATCAGAGAGATCAATGTTTGCTTTAGACTCTTGACTCTTGACATCCTGTGTCAGATCACTTTTTAATCATGTGTGTGGTTTTATGAAACACAGTAATCAGTGTCTTTCAATGTGTAGGTATATACTTTCATTCTATGAAAATACATAACTGCTCATTGAAAAGCACTGAATGACATAGAGTGAGCTGGAAAGATTGCAGTTGTTTTTCTTTTTAAGGTTTTACACGACCAAATCTATGAAGTTACAATATGCAAACAAAGTGTTGTTCTAATAGTTACAATATATTTTAAATATATACAATGCGCAAAAAAAAACTTCAGTCATATTTAGACACACAGACATCAAGAACCAGCATATGAATCTCAACAATGGTGACAATCAACAAAATACTTTGTGTTGCAATGCATGCTGGGTAAAACCATAATAAAAACTCCCATCAATGCACGGTATTAAATATATATAGTCACCACTGTTGAGGATCATGTGGTAAGTGTTTATGTCTAAAAGCCTTAACTGGTGCAAGTTCTTTTTTTTGGTAAAGCATTAAAAGATTTCTTTTGCAGTTCAATGATCACTGAATACCATGTTTTCAAATGAAACACAGACCACCTCACAATAATCATTCATGCTTTCCTACAAACAAAAAGTGTAAACTCATTTGCTACTTCAGAACACACAAACAGCAGTTCCTTGTTTTCGCTATAGCAACAACGGAAAAACATTTGTTTCCCACAAACTTTGCAATTGCTCAGAAGCAAAAACTTACTTTGATTAGAAAAAAAGGGGGTCAAGAACCCAACTAAACCAAATACTGATCTCTCTGATGGTGGCATCATTTTAACCAATAAACATCAACATCTGATCCTCTGTAATTCTCAATAACAACAGCTGTTCATCATTAATGCACAATCATCCTTTACTTAGACACTTAATTATCTTATTAATTTATCTCTTTGAAAGCCCCACCTCTGCTCAATTGATTATAAACTAGGACTCGACATTGGACTCGACGCTGGACTCGGACACAACACTACTATTTATGCAGTAAGTGCATGTTTGCTCTGTTTCAGTATCTGGTGTGATTCTGGAGAGTCCTGTTCATCCTGTGACTGAAGGAGATCATCTGACTCTACACTGTTTATATCAATACACAACCTCATCAAACCTCAGAGCTGATTTCTATAAAGATGGATCACTCATCCAGAATCAAACTACAGAGATGAGCATCACTACTGTCTCAAAGTCACATGAGGGTTTCTACTACTGCAAACACCCAGAGAGAGGAGAGTCACCCAAGAGCTGGATCTCAGTCAGAGGTGAGAATAAGAACTAGAAACACTACAGAAATGTTTCTGTACACTTTACAGCACTAATCTAAATGTAAAAATATATCTCAGCTTCCACAGACTCAAGATCTGATGGTCTCAAACCCATAATAACTGGAGTGACTGCAGGACTGACTGTCACAGTTTTGATCATTGTCTTCTTGATCCTGCTGTGGCGCTACAGAAAAAACAAAGGTTAAATTAATTTTCCATGACATTTTTGCAAATGCTGTTATGTCAGCTGATTTTACAAGGTGTCTGGTCAGTTTTAAGATGAACTCTTCAAAATAAAGGCTCCAAAAGGAGGTTTTCACAACAATGCTAAAGAAGACCTCTCTCTTTCTTAGTGTGAAGAACATTTAAAAAATCTAAATAACCTTTTTCTACTTTGAGGTGATTTTTGTGGATTGAAAAGGTTTCATTGAAGTTAAAGGTTATTCCTGGATCCACAGATGCCAATAAAACATTTTGTGTTTGTGTAGGTGGAAGATCTCAGTCTCCCTCTACTGTCAGTCAACAACAGAACAACAGTCAGACATCAGACCAGAAACAGAGTGAAGCCGGATACAACACACTGCTGTCTGGTCAGTCTTTACACATTACCCATTAATAATATTAAATATCCATAAATCTTAACAAGCTGAGATGGAAGACACTTATGGATAACTTTTATTAACAGAATGGATCTGACAACTAAATAATTTTTCACTCTTCTAAAGTTTAACATGATATTTGTGTGTTTGACATATAGGATATTAATTAATGTATTAATTCATCACAGGAACTGCTCATATTTATGACTCTGTTGATGCAGCTGTTAATAAAGACATAAGCACAGGTAAATGACATCATTTAAATGTATTTTATGTCTTTATGATTAGAAGTTTCATTGTAAAGAAATTATTTTTTTTTTCTTTCTCTATTGCTCATTGTAGACAGTGTAAGTGAGTCTACTGAACACACATATGCTGAGATTGAATTGAAATCTACAAAGAAACAGAAGAAAAAGAAAGAAAACAAAGGTAAACTGAAACAAAAGTCTCAGCTCTTATTATTTTATGATCATAACAGTAGTGGACGTTACCACAGTATTATCCTAAACATCTGTTCGTGGTTATCATGTTGTCATTTTAAAATGTTTGTGTGTGTGTGTGTGTGTGTGTACTTGTTTTTGCTACATTGTGGGGACCAAATGTTAAAATGTTTAATGTTTAATGTTAAAAATTTATTAAAAATAGTAAATGATGTTTATCTGAAAGTGTAACTATGCAAACATGTTTTCTGTGAGGGCTAGGTTTAGGGTTAGGGTTGGGTTAGGGGATAGACAATATCGTTTGGTCAGTATAAAATCTATAGAAGTCTGTGGAAAGTCCCCACAATTCACAAAAACAAACGTGTGTGTGTGTTTGTGTGTAGAATTAAAATAGATCACTGAATAACATACCTTAGCTGTAGAGATTTTATAAATATATTGATATTATGACTGTTGGACATACAGTAGGTGTTAATGATATTAACTGTTGTCATCTTTTAGAGAATAAAACTGACTGCATTTACTCTAAACTCACACTGAAAACAGATCAAGGTGAGTCAAAATATAAACATCAATCACAGTTCACAAGAAAACTGCATCTACAAACCTCAATCACGAATTAAAGAATAAAATGAAATACTGTATATAAAAATGAAACGTGTTTTTTAAATTATTTTCTGTATTTTCAGGTGCTGGATCTAGTGATGTGACATATGTTCAGGTGAAATAAAAAATCCAAGAGGAGAAACTTTCAATCCCAGGATACTGATGAGTTTCAATCATCATCAATCATTTATAATCTTTGTGATATTGAGCATGTGATGGCAATAGATTCATCAGTACTTGATATTAGTGATTCAAACCATCATGTGCTTCAGAAAGTTTGCATGATAATATTTGATTATACATTGGAGAAAAAGAAAATAAAAGAATGATTATTATTAAGTATTGCAGTGTGTATTGATTTAGGACTTGATATTAGCAAAGGCAGTAGATTATTATTTGAAAAGTAAGAGAAAAGAATATTAAATGTAAATATTAAGGAGTTTTAAAATGTCCATGTCTGGAAAAGTTGTCTTTAAATGTAAATGTATAGTGAAAATATATTTTTATTTGGAAAATATATATCTAGCTATTGTCCAACTGTAAAATATTTTATTGGACAGAAAGCCTGAACTCTTTGAATATGCAGAATATGCAATATACTCTGTGAAGAAAAAAAAACAAAACAAAAAAACAAAACAAAAAACATGGACATTGATTAGTCATAAAGTAACAGCTTGCTTGTTTATCTTAACCAGTTTGTGGTTTATGTTTTAGGTGTACTAGAAAATTATTTAATATACATCACCATTCAAAACTTTGGGGTCAGTAAAATAAATATATATATAAGTGACAAGTGACACTTGTAATGTTTCAAATAAACACTTCAAAGTATCAGTTTTTCCACACAAATATGAAGCACTTACTGACCTCAAATTTTTGAACGGTTGTAAACTGTTATTTATTTATTTATTTTTTTTTTGCAATTTTACTTAAATATTCTTTGTTAAGAAAAATAATATCAAACATTCAGACTATTCTCAGTTATATATTATTATTATTTCAAAATGTATCTTTTCATTCCAGACAGATGTAACTGTTCTGTTACTAGGGTGCAGTATGAGTTTGAAGAATTGGTTGTCATAGAAACAACAATAATGGTCTACTCAGTTATTGTCTCATTTATTTAAACCTGATTATTGTCATAAGACCTTTCTCTTTCTTAGTGTGAAGAACATTTAAAAAATCTAAAGAATTTTCTCCACTATTAAGTGCTTTTTGAGGATTGAAAGGGTTCCACTGAAGTTAAAGATTATTCCTGGATCCACAGATGCCAATAAAACATGTTGTGTTTGTGTAGGTGGAAGATCTCAGTCTCCCTCTACTGTCAGTCAACAGCAGAACAACAGTCAGACATCAGACCAGAAACAGTCTGGTCAGTCTTTACCCATTACCAATAAATAATATTAAATATCCATTAATCTTCACGAGCTGAGATGGAAGACACTTATGGATAACTTTTATTAACAGAATGGATCAGACGCTTTGCCTAACGTTCTGTAGGCCCTATATGCTAGTATTTGCTATATTTTGCAAATACTGTAAACGACAATTATGACAATAAAGTTTTGACAGAAGTTTTGATTGTATTTATGCCCGTGTGTGACGATAAATGAAACAACAAATGAAACTACGTGAATATATAGGCTAGTCTATTAATTAGACGAGATAAAATAGAATATGTGTCAAATTCAACCTTTAAACTGCATTCCAGTAAAAATCCAAGTCATATAGCATATTCAAATTTTTACTGTATCATTTACATTCAAAACTTTAAGTGAAGAGATAGAAATTAACGTAAAAAATAAGGAATACAAAGGAATGATACAAATATTACAGAAAAAAAGAGGATCAGTTAATGGACTTACAAGACTGTGGGATGCATGAAATGTTTGTAGGACTATTTGATATACTTTATGTAATATTTATTAATGATCAACTTCTTTTGAATGCTGTCTACATCGGGCACAGACAACATTCGCGTAGACAGCATCGCATAATATTATCATTTAATATTGTATTAATTTCTATAATAATTAATATAATAATTCCTTAATTCAAAATAAAATGGTAATAAATCTATCTCTGATAATCCCGGGTTACTATGGTCACGCAGGTTTGTTTACGCATTAAACTCGTGGCCACGAGAAGCGCATGTTGTTTCCTCAACATAATAAGACGTGGCCACGAGAAATGGATGTCGTTCCCTCATCATAGCATCTCGTGGCCACGACATAAGGATGTCGTTACCTCGACAAAATGATCTCGTGGCCACGACATAATATCACGTTCCCACGAGCTGATATGACGCTCCCACGAATTAATATCTCGTGGCCACGACATAATGTTCCCACGAGTTTATATGTCGTGGCCACGACAAACGTGAACCGAAGGTGTCCCCTCCCGGTCACCGTAGAAAACAAATATTTTTGTAGTTATATTTCACAATATTACTGTTTTTTTTTACGGTGTGTTTGATCAAATGCAGGCATGTGATCAGAAAAGTGTTTTTTTTTTTTAGGTGAAAGATGTATTTAATGTGTCAATAAATGTTTTGGTACTCTTTTGTGAATTGTCTTATTTTGACAGTAATTATGAATATATAAATATAATCATGAATTCACGGTTGAAATTAGGCCTGTAAAAGACGTATTTTTAACTTTCACTTTATAACCACATTTAGACGTAATTTGGACGTCTTTTTATAGACCTGAAAAAGACGTCGTTTCGTCTTTCCATTTTCCACCAAATTTTAACGCAGTTTAGACGTCTGGCATTGTCTTTACGACGTCGTTTCGACGAGTTTTTGCTGGGTGGTGGACGACAGAACAAGACGACAGTAAAGATGATAGAATAAGACGACAGAACAGGACGAGTAAGCATGACAGAATAAGGCAGACAGAACAGGACACAGAACAAGAGACAGTTAGGATGACAGAACAGGATGACAGTAAGCATGACAGAATAAAACGACAGAACAGGGCGACAGTAAGGATGACTGAATAAGACGACAGAACAAGATGACAGTTAGGATGACAGAACGGGGCCGAAAGTAAGCATGACAGAATAAGGCGACAGAACAGGGCGAGTAAGGATGACAGACTAAGGCGACAGAACAGGGCGACAGAACAGGACGACAGAACAAGGCGACGAGTAAGCATGACAGAATAAGGCGACAGAACAGGGGAGAGTAAGGATGACGAGACTAAGGCGACAGAACAGGGGACAGAACAAGGCGACAGTAAGGATGACAGACTAAGGCGACAGAACAGGACGACAGAACAAGGCGACGAAGTAAGCATGACAGAATAAAACGACAGAACAGGGCTGACAGAACAAGAGTAGGATGACGACAAGTACAGAACAAGACGACAGTAAGGATGACAGACTAAGGCGACAGAACAGGGCGACAGAACAAGGCGACAGTAAGCATGACAGAATAAGAGCGACAGAACAGGGCGACAGAGAGGACAGTAAGGGATGACAGACTAAGGCGACAGAACAGGACAGAACAAGCTGACAGTAAGGATGACAGACTATACAACTAAGGCGACGAACAGTACAGAACATGATGACAGAATAAGGCGACAGAACAGTAAGGATGACAGACTAAGGCGACAGAACAGGACGACAGAACAAGACGACAGTAAGCATGACAGAATAAGACGACAGAACAGGACGAGAGTAAGGATGACAGACTAAGACAGACAGAACAGGACGACAGAACAAGATGACAGTAAGGATGACAGACTAAGACGACAGAACAAAATGACAGTTAGGACAACAGTAAAGAAACAGAGAAAAAGACGACAGGACGACAGATTAAGACGACGTCAACAGACAACATGCACGTCAACATATACTGATTTACCTGAATACTTAGGCAATAACTGTAAACAAAGACAAATGTGTAGTACAAAACACAAAGCAGTCGCCTCTTTTTTGGCACAAATGGAACCCCATAGTCACAAGGAATACTTATTTCTCTGAATAAGTATAAGATGTGTGTGTTGTAGTGTGCATCAGTTTTAAGGTTTGAAAACGTAGTTATGAATGGATTTGGATAGATTTCCATGATCTCTCTTTATTTCACCCACTGCTGCTGCATCGGGAGGTCCTAAGGAATTTTTATGGTCGGTCACAGGCCAAATCCTTAGGAATCAGTCTCAAGGTGGGTGAAGGGCACAAACTGCATTTTGACCAATATGAAGTTCTGTCCTTACCGGCCTTTGTACCAAAGGTCTTCTTCTTGTGCTCTAAGAGATGTCTGGCTGTTGTGTTGGCATCTTTATCTGATGCCGCTGGACAGTTTGCTTATGTTAGTTCACCAAGATCCAATCAAAATGTAGCAAACCTCTGTCCACTATGGTCAGGGAGGGGCCCCCTTGCCATAAACTGGGCCCTGGAATGTGCTGTCCACTACAATGCATCATGTTTTGGAATAAATCGTGAGATCTTGTGAGAGGTCACGGAAACCTTTCCAATGCAAGTTAAAAATGAATAATAATTATAATAATAATTAAATATTACAAATAATTTGGTAGTAAAACAAAGTTTTGCATGTTTTATGCAAAGAGAAGTATATTTATGTTGTACATCATTTGCAACTGCTTTTTAATCACTTAATTAGAAGCACCACAAATTAAATTGCCATCTGTTATTGTCACATACACACAGGGATGAGACCAGAAGCAGCGGTAAGTGAAAACAGAGGAATGATTATTTACAGATTGGGATAAAACAGAATGCAGGATGTAAAGGTGATTCAGGTTTCTTATCTGACTGTCCTTGAAATGATGAGTAGAATGAAGTCTGAATGGAAGAGCAGAGAGGCAGTAACATGCACCAGAGAACCGGCAGAAAAGGAGTCTGGAGTCTGGAGCTAGCGAAGGGATAGTGACTGAGGGAGAGGGTCTTTTATAGGGCGTGGCTGATTAATCAGAACTCTGGTGATGAGGAACAAGTGGGCGGTGCCATAGGTGAGGTGGTAGGTGGAGGTGGCTGTGGTGAATGCCTGACAGTTATAGGGACTACTGAACAGACATTTAGAAGTTTATTTTAAAACGCAAAGTTGAAACTACAAATAAATCTCTGTAAACACGTGCATTTTTACACTATAAGTGTGTCCCATCAGGTAATGAAAAGTTCTACACACACTTGTGGTCAAATACAGGAAATACGTCATATAAGTAGTCAAGGTGCAAAAACTGCAAGTGTGGGTATTTGGACAGGGCAAAAGTTTAAGAAACAATATGTTATATATGTTATATATGCCGTGCAAATTATAACAGCAGGAATGTTTGATAAAAGGGTAAAACTAACACAGACCTACCACTGCAAATGTCTCCCTCCACAGCTTTCTGTCTTCTCTGTTTCTAAATGAAGACCTCTCCACAAACAAGACTGGGCTGACTGCTTCATTTAGGTCTTCTCAGCTAAAAAAAAAAAGGGGAAGGAAAAGACAATAATATAGAGAATGTTAATAATGATCTGTGTGCAAAATTTTTTACTCTGTTTAAATTTTTTAATTTTTTGTCTCTGTTTTAACTTCAAATACACAGTACAACTGCAGTTATTGTGGTAAAAACATGGCAAGTGTCCTGTTTACTGTTTTAACTTCAAATTTCACAGCAAAACTACAGTTACTGTGGTAAAAACATGGTAAGTGTCATGTTTACTGTGTTTTAACTTCAAATATCACAGTAAAACTGCAGTTACTGAGGTAAAAACATGGTAAGTGCTGTTTACTGTGTTTTAACTTCAGCTATCACAGTACAACTACACAGTAAAATCCACAGAGTAAAATTAACTCTCTAAATAGAGTTAAATTAACACTGAAGCAGAGTTAAAGTTGATCAGATAATTAAGTGATCAATTAAAAGGTGATTGAGCATTAGTGATGAACACCTGCTGTTAACAAGCAGAATCACTGAAGAAAAGAGAAACACAAGAACTACAACTGATTTCAGCCACAGATTAAATCAACTGAAATAAAATAAGTGATTAAATCCCTCAAGATCTCAGCAGATGATGATTAAACAACTCCACAACCAGCTTCACTCATTATTAACCAGACTGACTTTATTTCTGTCACACGTCTACAGAAGCTCTTATTGAGATTTACAGAGGATCAAAAGTTGATGTTTTAGTGGTTAAAATGACGCTACCATCATGGAGATCAGCATTTGCTTTAGTTGAGCTCTTGACCCTTCATTTTTTGGGTTAGATCTCCGTTTAACTGTACATGTGATGTTATAAAACAGAGTGGTCAATGCTTTACATTAAGCACATTTTAATTGACTTTTTATGTTTAGATGTTTATTGTGAGATGGTTTGATTACGTCCAGGGTAACTTTTTCTCAATTTATGCATTTGCAAGACCATAACCAACCCTGTGAAACTTCAGTGAAAAGAAAAAAAAACTATAATGTAATAGTAAAAAATAAATTTAAGTTCATGTAAAGTATAAATAAACACCAATATCACTCAGAGACACACAGACATCAAGTACCAGCATATGAATCTCAACAATGGTGACAATCAACAAAATGCTTCATGCTGCAATGCATGCTGGGTAACAACATAATTAAAAACTCCCATCATGCACTGCAGTATGAATAATTATTGTCACCACTGTTGAGGATCATACGATAAGTGTTCATGTCTAAAATCCTGAACAGATGCATCTCTTTTTTTCAAAATTGAAGCTTTATGGTGGTGATTGTTTAATAGGACCTTTTTTCAGCAATATGCCCATCAATAAACCAAAGAGAAAGATCGCTTCATAACGTCCACACAAATGAGCTATAAGCAGAAAGTGTAAAATAATCTGTTGCTTCAAACATTTGATTCAGCAATACGTAAATGTTTGCTGTGAAACAAAATTATTGTAAGTTATTAAAAGGGTCAAGAGACAAACTAAAGCAAACCTTGACCACGATTATGGTGGCATTATGTTTTTTTTTTATTATTATTATTATTATTATTACAATTAAGCCAGTCTGCTTAGTAATGACTGAAGCTGGTGATGCTGTTTGTGGAGTTGTTTAATCAGATTTTGAGAGATTTAATGTCTTTTATTTCAGTTGATTTAATCTGTGGCTGAAATCAGTTGTAGTTCTTGTGTTTCTCTTTTCTTCAGTGATTCTGCTTGTTAACAGCAGGTGTTCATCACTAATGCTCAATCACCTTTTAATTGATCACTTCATTATCTCATTAACTTTAACTCTGCTTCAGTGTTAATTTAACTCTGTTTAGAGAGGGACCAAATGTTCTCTGAACAGAGTTAATTTTACTCTGTGAATTTTACTGTGTGTGTGACTCTCCACTAGGGCTGGGCGATATATAAAAAAAAATGGATAACTCGATATTGTCTAAATTTTTACAATATTTGATATATCTCGATATGATTGCATTTGCTTTTAAATAATAATAATAATAATAATAATAATAATAATAATAACTAGATAAAAAGTTTGTTAGCAAACTTTAAGTTGGCTTGAGAAAGCCTAGCCAGTAAGTTTTAAGTAGTTTTAAAAGCTTTTAGTTTAAAGAAAGTTTAAAGGTTTTCAGTTTGAAATAGTTTTAGTTTGATTGATAAAGTTTGAAGATAGATAGGCTAGATAGATATAAATAAAGAAAAAAAGAAAAATTAGTTAGAAAGAAAAAGAAAGAAAGAAAGATTAGTTAGAAAGAAAGAAACATTAGTTAGAAAGAAAGAAGAAAGATAAAAAAGAAAGATTAGTTAGAAAGAAAGAAAAAAGAAAGATTAGTAAGAAAGAAAAGTAAGAAAGAAAGAAAAGTAAAAAAGAAAAAAGAAAGAAAGAAAGAAAAGTTAGTTAGAGATAGAAAGAAAAGTAAGCAAGAAAGAAAAGAAAGATTAGTTAGAAAGAAAGAAAAAGAAAAAAGAAAGATTAGCTAGAAAGAAAGAAAGAAAAAAGAAAGAAAGATTAGTTAGAACGAAAGAAAAAAGAAAGATTTGTTAGAAAGGAAAGAAAGATTAGTTAGAAAGATTAGATTAGTTAGAAAGAAAGCATGTCGCTAGCATGGTTTTAGCATGATTAGCAAGTCACCAACATGATTCTAGCATGACTAGCAAGTCGCTAGCATGATTTTAGCAAGTCACTAGCATGATTTTAGCAAGTCACTAGCATGATTTTAGCATTACTAGCAAGTCCCTAGCATGATTTTAGCATGATTAGCAAGTCGCTAGCATGATTTTAACATGACTAGCAAGTCGCTAACATGATTTTAGCAAGTCGTTAGTATGATTTTAGCATGACTAGCAAGTCGCTAGCATGATTTTAACATGACTAGCAAGTCACTAGCATGATTTTAGCATGACTAGCAAGTCGCTAGCATGATTTTAGGATGACTAGCAAATCATTAGCACGACTTTAGCATGATTAGCAAGTCACTAGCATGATTTTAGCATGACTAGCAAGTCACTAGCATGATTTTAGCATGACTAGCAAATTAGTAACGCAGGTTTCGCATGACCGACCCCAGCAAAGAGTACATTGAAAAGCATATGATTTAGCATGATTAGCAAATTATCCGGCAAGATTTTAGCATTTAAGCAAAGTCAATGGCATGATTTTAGCATAAGTCACTAACGCGCGATTTTAGCATGAATAGCAAGTCGCTAGCATGATTTTAGCATTACTAGCAAGTCCCTAGCATGATTTTAGCATGATTAGCAAGTTGCTAGCATGATTTTAGCATGACTAGCAAATCGCAAGCATGATTTTAGCAAGTCGTTAGCATGATTTTAGCATGACTAGCAAGTTGCTAGCATTATTTTAACATGATTAGCAAGTCGCTAGCATGATTTTAGCATGACTAGCAAGTCGCTAGCATGATTTTAACATTACTAGCAAGTCGTTAGCATGATTTTAACATTATTTTAGCATGATTAACAAGTCGCTAGCATGATGTTAGCATGACTAGCAAGTCGCTAGCATTATTTTAGC
>VONZ01003440.1:0-21472 GCA_012976165.1 Labeo catla
ACAAATCTCAAAAAAAAGAAGCAAAATACAAACAAAAGAAAAAAACAAACAAAACAAAACTCACAAAACATAAAAAGAAAAGAAAACACAACTTACACCACAATGCAAAAATTTGTAAATCTCAAAAACAAAAAACAAAACAAAACGCAAAATACAACAAGACAACAAACCAAAACAAACAAGCAAAAGAAAACAAAACAAAATGAAAAACCACCCAATTCAGTTCAAAAAAGAACTGCAGGCTAATGAGGTGATACGTAAGAGGTGAGGACTGTGAGTAAACACCTTCACCTGGTTTCGCTTTCTCACATGCCTCTAACACATACACAACCATCTGTATGACATTTAAGCCATTTCCTCTTTTGAACTTCCTAACACACTTTCTTCATTCACAAACACAAGTAATAGCCTGAGCTGTCGGCTGGCTCAGCATCAGTACTAAACGTTCCTCACTCATAGAAGAAAGAACAACACTCAATATCTCTGCATTCAGCTACTGATATCACATAGGTGACGAGAGACTGATGACAGGCAGCGGAGACCACAAACACTCAAACGAAAAAAGAAATGCACCTGAAATAAGATCCTCCAGTGAGGTGTGGGTACTGTCACCTTACTGAGACCTCATTGTGACACAGCTGAGATCAAGAAACTGAGACCAGTCTGAGACATTTCAGATTCACCCTTGAATCTTCACCATGACCTCAGAGTCACAGAAACACGGATCAGTCTCACAGACCCTTTTATAATCAAAATGAATTTTAGTCCACTTTAAAATGTTCTTCTGGCCATGAATAGTGACACTTCAACAACAACAAAAAAGACCATCACATTTCAGTCAAGTAAAATGATTAGTCTTGGTCCAAACTCAATTTTAGAAAGTGCAATAAAACTCTTCCACCTCTTACCAGTTAACTAAGTTTGTTTTTTCTGTAACAGTGTTTATTCTTTGGTAATTTCATCTGTGTTCCAGCTTTTCTGTTGTGAAGAGTGTTGGCTTGTTTCTTGTTTTTCACTTTATATAAAGAGTTTAACAGTCCCATAATTCAGCAGAGAAATACAGTAAGTGTCCCTACGAATACTATATGTAACAGTTCTTTCTGGTTTTCAAATCTAGTTGGCTGAGAGGAGTGCAATATTCTACTGATATCAGTACTTCAACCGTTTCACTGTTTATATTACTCCGCTTGCAGTATTTCTCACAGCGAGTGTCATGGCAGACGCCTAAATCCACTATAATTTTATAAATAATACTGTTTTTGTGTCATGGAATGTAGTTTTAAGAGTGTTTTAGGCGAGAATGTACATGTTTAGAAGTCAAATATGCGGTTTGTTAATAAAGATAACATCTATTTGAACATTTGCTTTGATGTTTTCAGAGATGTGAGCTCCAGGGCGTCAGCAGGCGTTCAGCGCTCATGAACCCACCGAGAGCAGCCTCACTTCGTCCAGATCTTCTGGAATTTGCAGCTGGCTTTGCTGTTTTTTCTATATTGGTTAAACATGAAATATGATCTGTTTTGGTTAAATCTTACGGCAGTATTTGGTTTTGTTAATTAACAAATAAGATTTGTTCCAGAGCAAATAGTTTTGGCTGAGGGCAAAACCTCATCACGTTATAATTTATGTACATTTAACGCAGTGTATCAGAGTGCAGCCTTTGTACTTTTGACTGAATTGCATAGCAACTTTTATAATGGCTGTTGTTGTTTATTAAATATTATTCAATAAAAAATATTTTATATAAATAACAGTAGTATTTAGCATTGGGAAACAGTGTGTGTTCATGGTGATTTTAGTTACATTATTCTGCCATTAAATGGCGACAAGAGACTGTTTTTATGAGTGAGTCAAGAGTAAAGACTTTTATATTGAAAGAGACTGAAACGTGGTTGTAACCAAGGAGGTTATTTTTACTTTAAACTACACCATTTAAGGCAGCCAACAAATGCACTGAGCAGTGCTGTCATTAGAAATCACCCTTAACAGATGAAAGGATACTATGACAAAGATATCGCTTTCCTCAGCAGACATTCAAACTATGTTTTATTGTGAATGTAGCATCTGGACCAATCAGACATACAGTTATTTGTTACATTTAACAAATAATCTTTAAAACCAACAACCCAGCTACATGCTGGAGTTTGAAGACAACCCCCCAAAGCAAATAACACCCCAAAAGGGCTTAGTTGCCACGGTGACTATCTGATAAGAGGTTTTATTGCTTCAAGGAATGCACATCTGCCCATGCTACATTTGCCATAGGAAAGACACAATGCCTATAGACATAGACTCTTTCCTATTTATTCACAGACAACCCTTTCTTTGACCTTCCTATCACACATAGCACAGGTTATTGTGTACAGTATTACTGCATTGTATTTTAATTTTTGTCTGTTGTATTCGTATTTGTCTTTCTACTGTTTTATGCATGCGTTATGATAGATGACTAGTAGTATAACCCCCCTATGTCATGCTTGGACTCTTTAAGTTCGTATTTTAATGATCTAAAAGATGGTGTAAATTAAATGTTGATACCTTTGCAACATGTTAGTGTTTTAAGAAACCTTAGTAGTTTTTTGCATCAACACCCAATCAAATTACATATGCAAATTACCCTGCTCACAGACAAAGAGTCGTAAACTTTCTCTCCAAAGGTGAAAGTTACCATTGGTTCATGGACCTCCTGGAGGCGCAGCCTCCAGAGAGCTTAAAGGCAAACGGTTGACCGCCTCCCTAGTTCTTCCCTCTCTTCACTCTCTTCCCTCGTCTGCAACATCTACCGATTGCTGCCCGTGTGGAGGAACCCACGGGGAGCCTGAGCCGGCACAGGGCGTGCCTGGCAGGCCCGACAGGCCCAACACTGGCTCTCGACCACTAAGAGCCAGACACTTCCACTCAACTGCTGAATTCATTTTCATGACTCGCCTCAGTCAGTCAGTGGTTCTTTTAGAACCTAAGAAGATGAGCTAGAACTCTTCAGGACTTCCCTAAGCACGCGCCAGGCCTTGCGGCCTTGTCTTTCCATTCCCCAAGGATCACAGGACTTCAGCTGAGTCCCTCTCAGATCTTGGTTCTTCTTCACTTGTCACATGGGAAGAAACTCCCAGTCACCATTGAGTCAGAACATCTTTGGAGTTCATCACTCTTCGGACCCGGAAGAACGTGATCACGATTCCAAAACCACCACTGCTCCAACCCTCAAGACCTTCACCAGAGACTGCATTCGGACACTTGTTCAACTACCAAGGCAATGCAAGTATCGTACATTTAACTAAACAATACAGAGGTTTAGTATAAGTTGTAGACAGCACTGATGGTTTCACAGCAGGTGGTTAACTGACTTTTTTTTCCATAGCTTCATGTTCCTTCTCTCTCTCTAACTGCTTCTCACTGACCCTTCCCCATGTATGAGTGATTTCATGTTTGTTTGTTTAGATTAGTTATGTGTTAGTCCTTCGTTAATAAACTATTGTGCACAAATTACATGAGTTTTGATTCTGATTCTGCCTTGCAAATTAATGTCCCTTTACGATTCCGATTCGAGCTACTTGCTCTAATGCAATGCAATTTTAAGAAAGTTATTTTCTGTGGCCAAGAAAATATCATTTCTTAGAGTTGATATAAAGATTATACTGAATGTTCGCTGAGCGAACAGATTAGTTGATGGAAAATTGATTCTGCTACAGTTACTACTGGCAGCTGATATAAGTAATTGTAATTAATCATAATTAATTGTAATTATTTATATATATTTCCCTTTGAGCTAAATTCGCTACATAATGGTGCACAACGACAGCTGGACACACCCACTTTTGAGTTACAGGAGCTGCTGACACTAGCAAAAGAGCTCCTTGAACAAAACTCCACTGAGAAGTACCGGAAAGGACAGACTTGTCAAACATAACATAGCATCAGACTCCTCAAGAGGAGGAGCATCCTGCAAAACCAGCCGACACCCCAGGAGCAGCCAGACTACGTTGGATAGAGCAACGGGCCCACAGGCCAAACAGCCAAACCTCTACCAACACAACTCAGGCAAGCTTAAACCAGTGTTGCCACCAAAGCAAAGCAACACTGCCAACATCAGACTTTTAGTGACGTTCAAGCAGAACAGAGGGCTAACAACCACCTGCTGCCCTCCTGCCATCATCACTAGGTCAGTCTGAAACTCTCTTCACCCTACCATCTCCGCTACGATTCCCTGTGACCCCCGGAATCACCTGCCCTCTCACAAGTGAGAGTCAACCAGTTGTTCGAAACAACACCTAAAGCAACCATTTGACTAAGGCCAAATCACCTCAGGACGACAGGTGACACTGCCATGACACCTGCTGCACAAGCTCAAGGACCGGCACCTTGCTACGGTCTACACCATCACAGCACACCACCTGACAGCACCCTAACCACTCCTAGTGGCACCAACAGCCAGAGAGCCACCGCTCTCTCCCAGCCATGAGTGACAGCTGCATGTCTGATTGTTCTGCACCTCGGACATCGCTCGCTGTTGTCTGTTGGACAGACAACAACGTTCGAAAGGGGGGGAATATGTAGCATCTGGACCAATCAGCCATACAGTTATTTGTTACATTTAACAAATAATCTTTAAAACCAACAACCCAGCTACATGCTGGAGTTTGAAGACAACCCCCCAAAGCAAATAACACCCCAAAAGGGCTTAGTTGCCACGGTGACTATCTGATAAGAGGTTTTATTGCTTCAAGGAATGCACATCTGCCCATGCTACATTTGCCATAGGAAAGACACAATGCCTATAGACATAGACTCTTTCCTATTTATTCACAGACAAACCTTTCTTTGACCTTCCTATCACACATAGCACAGGTTATTGTGTACAGTATTACTGCATTGTATTTTAATTTTTGTCTGTTGTATTCGTATTTGTCTTTCTACTGTTTTATGCATGCGTTATGATAGATGACTAGTAGTATAACCCACCTATGTCATGCTTGGCCTCTTTAAGTTCGTATTTTAATGATCTAAAAGATGGTGTAAATTAAATGTTGATACCTTTGCAACATGTTAGTGTTTTAAGAAACCTTAGTAGTTTTTTGCATCAACACCCAATCAAATTACATATGCAAATTACCATGCTCACAGACAAAGAGTCGTAAACTTTCTCTCCAAAGGTGAAAGTTACCATTGGTTCATGGACCTCCTGGAGGCACAGCCTCCAGAGAGTTTAAAGGCATCGACCCCTCTCTCTTCTCGCTCTCTTCACTTTCTCCTTCGTCTGCAACATCTTCCGATTGCTGCCCGTGTGGAGGAACCCACGGGGAGCCTGAGCCAGCACAGGGCGTGCCCGGCGGGCCCGACAGGCCCAACACACAGAACTGTGGCTCTCGACCACAAAGAGCCAGACAGTTCCACTCAACCCTGGAATTCATCTTCATCACTTGCCTCAGCCAGTCGGTGGTTCTTTTAGAACCTAAGAAGATGAGCTAGAACTCTTCAGGACTTCCCTAAGCACGCGCCAGGCCTTGCGGCCTTGTCTTTCCATTCCCCAAGGATCACAGGACTTCAGCTGAGTCCCTCTCAGCTCTTGGTTCTTCTTCACTTTTCACATGGGATGAAAACTCCCAGTCACCATCGAGTCAGAACATCTTTGGAGTTCATCACTCTTCGGACCCAGAAGAACGTGATCACGATTCCAAAACCACCACTGCTCCAACCATTAAGACCTTCACCAGAGACTGCATTTGGACACTTGTTCAACGACCAAGGCAATGCAAGTATCGTACATTTAACTAAACAATACAGAGGTTTAGTATAAGTTGTAGACAGCACTGATGGTTTCACAGCAGGTGGTTAACTGACTTTTTTTCCATAGCTTCATGCTCCTTCTCTCTCTCTAACTGCTTCTCACTGCCCCTTCCCCATGTATGAGTGATTTCATGTTTGTTTGTTTAGATTAGTTATGTGTTAGTCCTTCGTTAATAAACTATTGTGCACAAATTACATGAGTTTTGATTCTGATTCTGCCTTCCAAATTAATGTCCCTTTACGATTCCGATTCGAGCTACTTGCTCTAATGCAATGGTACTTTAAGAAAGTTATTTTCTGTGGCCAAGAAAATATCATTTCTTAGAGTTGATATAAAGATTATAATGAATGTTCGCTGAGCGAACAGATTAGTTGATGGAAAATTGATTCTGCTACAGTTACTACTGGCAGCTGATATAAGTAATTGTAATTAATCATAATTAATTGTAATTATTTATATATATTTCCCTTTGAGCTAAATTCGCTACATAATGGTGCACAACGACAGCTGGACACACCCACTTTTGAGTTACAGGAGCTGCTGACACTAGCAAAAGAGCTCCTTGAACAAAACTCCACTGAGAAGTACCGGAAAGGACAGACTTGTCAAACATAACATAGCATCAGACTCCTCAAGAGGAGGAGCATCCTGCAAAACCAGCCGACACCCCAGGAGCAGCCAGACTACGTTGGATAGAGCAACGGGCCCACAGGCCAAACAGCCAAACCTCTACCAACACAACTCAGGCAAGCTTAAACCAGTGTTGCCACCAAAGCAAAGCAACACTGCCAACATCAGACTTTTAGTGACGTTCAAGCAGAACAGAGGGCTAACAACCACCTGCTGCCCTCCTGCCATCATCACTAGGTCAGTCTGAAACTCTCTTCACACTACCATCTCCGTTACGATTCCCTGTGACCCCCGGAATCACCTGCCCTCTCACAAGTGAGAGTCAACCAGTTGTTCAAAACAACACCTAAAGCAACCATTTGACTAAGGCCAAATCACCTCAGGACGACAGGTGACACTGCCATGACACCTGCTGCACAAGCTCAAGGACCTGCGCCTTGCTACTGCCTACACCATCACAGCACACCACCTGACAGCACCCCAACCACTCCTAGTGACACCAACAACCAGAGAGCCACCGCTCTCTCCCAGCCATGAGTGACAGGTGCATGTCTGATTGTTCTGCACCTCGGACATCGCTCGCTGTTGTCTGTTGGACAGACAACAACGTTCGAAAGGGGGGAAGATATGTAGCGTCTGGACCAATCAGACATACATTAATTGTTACATTTAACAAATAGTCTTTAAACACAACAGGCCAGCTACATGCTGGAGCTCTGGAGACAACCCCCCCAAAGCAACTAACACCCCAAAAGGGCTCAGTTGCCAGGACAACGATCTGATACCACAGGTTTTATGGCCTCAAGGAATGCAAACAGAGCACACTACATTTCTCTATAGGAAAGACACAATGCCTGTAGAAATGGACTCTTTCCTACTCATTCACAGACAAACCTCTCTTTGACCTTCCTATCACACATAGCCCAGGTCAGTGTGTACAGTATTACTGCATTGTATTTTAATTTTGTCTGTTGTATTTGTATTCATCTTTCTACTGTTTTATGCATGTATTATGATAGATGACTAGTAGTATAACCCACCTATGTCATGCTTGGACTCTTTGAGTTCGTATTTTAATGATCTAAAAGATGGTGTAAAATTAGATGTTGATACCTTTGCAACATGTTAGTGTTTTAAGAAACCTTAGTAGTTTTTGCATCAACACCCAATCGAATTACATATGCAAATTACCATGCTCACAGACAAAGAGTCGTAAACTTTCTCTCCAAAGGTGAAAGTTACCATTGGTTCATGGACCTCCTGGAGGCACCGCCTCCAGAGAGTTTAAAGGCATCGACCCCTCTCTGTTCTTCCCTCTCTTCACTCTCTTCACTCGTCTGCAACATCTACCGATTGCTGCCCGTGTGGAGGAACCCACGGGGAGCCTGAGCCGGCACAGGGCGTGCCTGGCGGGCCCGACAGGCCCAACACTGGCTCTCAACCACTAAGAGCCAGACACTTCCACTCAACTCCTGAATTCATTTTCATGACTCGCCTCAGTCAGTCAGTGGTTCTTTTAGAACCTAAGAAGATGAGCTAGAACTCTTCAGGACTTCCCTAAGCACGCGCCAGGCCTTGCGGCCTTGTCTTTCCGTTCCCCAAGGATCACAGGACTTCAGCTGAGTCCCTCTCAGCTCTTGGTTCTTCTTCACTTTTCACATGGGATGAAACTCCCAGTCACCATCGAGTCAGAACATCTTTGGAGTTCATCACTCTTCGGACCCAGAAGAACGTGATCACGATTCCAAAACCACCACTGCTCCAACCATCAAGACCTTCACCAGAGACTGCATTTGGACACTTGTTCAACGACCAAGGCAATGCAAGTATCGTACATTTAACTAAACAAACAGAGGTTTAGTATAAGATGTAGACAGCACTGATGGTTTTGCTCAGGTGGTTAACTGACTCTTTCATAGCTTCATTTCCTTGTTTCTCTCTCTAACTGCTTCTTACTGACCATTCCCCCATGTATGAGTGACTTCATGTTTGTTTGTTTAGATTAGTTATGTGTTAGTCCTTCGTTAATAAACTATTGTGCACAAATTACATGAGTTTTTATTCTGATTCTGCCTTGCAAATTAATGTCCCTTTACGATTCCGATTCGAGCTACTTGCTCTAATGCAATGGTACTTTAAGAAAGTTATTTTCTGTGGCTAAGAAAATATCATTTCTTAGAGTTGATATAAAGATTATACTGAATGTTCGCTGAGCGAACAGATTAGTTGATGGAAAATTGATTCTGCTACAGTTACTACTGGCAGCTGATATAAGTAATTGTAATTAATCATAATTAATTGTAATTATTTATATATATTTCCCTTTGAGCTAAATTCGCTACATGAATATGTGCTGAAGAATGAATGCAGGTAAATCACACTTGCTCAGTCCATCTCTTTCTCATAACACTCTATGTAATACAGTGAGCTTTTAATATAGTAACACAATAAGCTTTTAATGAAGCAACTTTACATCCCTTCATTACTAGTTTTAAAGTGACGTTTTCGAATTAGTAATTGAGGCTTGGGCTCAGCTGTTAAACTGTCAAACTGAGATTTGAACCCATGGCGGAAGGAAGGAGCGTATTTGATTTATGTATTTACAGACTAGTTTTGTCATATTTTCCATATATTTTTTTTTTTTTGCTTCAAATCAAATATGGAAATGTTGTGATTCATGTCATAGCTGGTTGGTTTAAATCATAGCTTGTATCTTTTTTTAGAATCTCTTTAAAATGAATGGTAGAACCAAGGCCGGTTCCACACTGTTGTACTTAAACCTTGATTGAACCTTACTGTAAAGTGTTTCCATATACCATTTACACCATTTTTGTACACAATGAATAGTAAACATTCATCATACAGACATCTTTGCACATTGTTTGAAGGACACCAATGTGCCAGATGTGGAATACATGTTCAGCAGATTATCAAAACAGTTAGTTGCAGCTCCTCTTCCTTTAGTCTTTTCTCACTGAATCTCTTGGTCTTCAGCATGTTGTCACACAGCTGTTCTTCTGAAAGGTCATGTGTGAGAACCCTTCCTAACATACAAAAATCACACACACCCCTAAAGCATGTATCCCCACCATAAATCCCATCTTCAGCACCTCTCAGCACCCTATCATTCCTCATAACCTCCACCTTCTTTCTTCTTTATTCCCCTTCTCCGCCTATTTGCCCCTCTCCCTCGCTTCATTTTTCCTGTAAGCTCCTCTCCCCTCTGTTCAAAATCCCCCTGCTGTCTTAAACAGAATGTGGACTTAATAACAACCACATGATCTGTGTGTTGCCAAAAGACAGCAACACCCCTCACACACACACACACGCACACTTCTATTCGTTTCAGGATGGAATGGCGATGCTAACCTCAAAGCTTATTAGTCAGTGTTGTTTCGTGTCTGCTTTTGTGTTTGTTGTGTGTGTGTTGCGTCTGCTACCGTGTGTGTGGTATTGGCCTGTATTCAGCAGCATGTGAGTCTAGTCCAGACAGACAGTGCTGTAATGTCATTACCTAATGCTCTATATCAGGATACGCTCCATTACTGACATCTCATGTAACCTAATCACGTCCCCTCATGAGCCTCACAGAGCCCACGGACACAAACAACCAACCACAAATCACAAACACAAAATCAGACTGAGAATACTGTATTATGCACGCAACAAGAAGGCAATGTGTGAATTGAAAGCACGTGTTCGCGCTTACCTGCCATGTTTGGCCTCGGTTGAGTCGGACCAGGCGGTGGATGCGGTGATGTCAGAGTCGGGTATGGTGCCGTCCTCCATCCCCAGAGCGTAGCGACATTTAGCTGTGTGTTACAAAAGAAAACACTTCAGACGGGCTGTGACAACACACTCCAAAACTAACTTATGAATCACATTAGGAATCAGGATTTAACTACATTTTTCTGTTTAGCTGAAATAAAGCAGAGAAAAAAAAAAATACTTAAAGGGATAGTGCACCCAAAAATGAAAATTGTGTCATTAATTACTAACCCTCATGTCATTCTAAACCCGTAAGACCTTTGTTCATCTTTGAAACACAAATTAATACATTTTTGATGAAATCCGAGAGCTTCCTGACCCTGCATAGACAGCAACGCAACTACCACGTTCAAGGCCCAGAAAGGTGGTGAGGAGTTTGTTAAAATAGTCCTTGTGACATCAGTGGTTCAACCATAATTTTATGAAGCTATGAGGATAACAAAAATAACAATCCTAACTACCTCTCTTGAACCTGTCAGTTGCGTTGCTGCCTATGAAGGGTCAGAAAGCTCAAAAATATCTCAATTTGCGTTCTGAAGATGAACGACGGTCTTATGGGTTTGGAATGAGATGAGGATGAGTAATTAATGACAGAATTTTCATTTTTGGGTGAACTATCCCTTTAAAAAAAAATGACTTGGAAAAAATTGACTGAAAGAAAGTATGTTTAAATTTAATTTCTAAAAATACTAAAACCAAAACTGAAATAATTACAACAAAATTAAAACAAAATGATTAAACTAAAATTAAAATGAAAATCTAAAAACAAAAGCCAATACAAAATATGTATAAATACTATAACAATATATAAATAATACTACAGTAACACTGATTCTGACACACACTCATATTTAGCTAGCTTTGTTTAATCTACATGTTGGCATATCATGCACTTCTACGCTTATTTTTTTAAATGAAGACAATAATTGTTATAACATAGACTATAAACCTACCCTGATCAACTAAAGAAAAAAGGCAGTCAATAAATCAAAAAAAAAAAAAAAAAAGGAAGAAGAAAAAAAGAATCTGTTTATTCAGACAGTTTTCAAACTACTCCTCTGGAAGGAGATGATTAAAGTGCAGGTCATATGGTATTTTAAACTGTCCTAATATTGTGTTGAAGTTCCCTACAATAGGTTTAAAGGGGTCATTGCATGCAAAACTCATGTTTACATGTTGTTTGAACATTAATGTGTGTTGGCACACCCACTCTATGATAAAAATCCACCCAGTGGTATTTTTTTTAATCTTTATAAATAATATCCCCTTTTACACATCAAGCCATTCTCAGGATCTTGTCTTGCGTGACGTCACAAAAACCCAGGCCTCTTCCATGATAGTTGAATGACACGGCTGTCTTACTTTAGACCCGCCCTAAATGAGCTGAGTGAGCTGAGAACAGTCCGACCGCCATTGTTTCGACGCCAGAGCAGAAGTAGACAAGAACGTCTTCGATTGAGCGACTGAGGCGTTTTGTTTTTGGATTTAATAACGTACACAGCAGCTGTCATTTACTCCCGACATCTGAGGCGCTGTAGAACGTTACTTTTGTTTTTGAAGGAAATGCGCCAAGCGATCTACATAAATGCATCTATGTTTGTGCAAATCAATTGTGAACCCGCTTCACCTACAGCAGAAGAGAGTATAAGGCTTTTTTCAACGTATCTTTGCAAATCACCTTTCTTATTTTATGTGCTAGTTAGCAAGTTTTGCAGCTAAATGCGGCTAAAGTAACCAGTACTGTTCGTCACCACACAGAATAGAGGGGCAGGACAAGCAGAGCTCATTAGCTTTTTAAGACAAATGCAATAAAATGGCTTGCTCTAAAAAGGGCTGATTTTGACAAGGTAATGCATGTTTGCAAATCGCCTTTCTTAATAACGTGCTAGTTAGCCAGTTTCGCAGCTAAATGCAGCTAAACAGTACTGCTCGTCACCCCACAGAAGACAGGGGCGGGGCGAGCCGAGCTCATTAGCTTTTAAAGGCAAATGCAACAAAATGGTTCACTCTAAAAAGGGCTGATTTTGACAAGGTAAAAAGGCTGTTTTTTTTACACTACCACCAAAATATGTTATAGACTTCTCATTAAGACCCTAACGAATCATATCAGCTTGTCGAATATGGGCATCCGATGACCCTTTAAACGCATCTAAGGTCAGAAAATGTAATTTTCTCAGATTATACATTTAATATTTTAATTTTTCAATGAATTTGAAACTGATTCGTTCGAAGCAGTTCTGAGCTCAAGGTCGGTAAACCACTCCCTTTAATAAGCCTACTCTGCTCTGATTGGTCAGCTGGCCAAGTCTGTTGTGATTGGTCTTTCCATTTACAATGCGTGTTGGAAATGAAACGCCCATGACCATAACTAATTTTTTGCTGCAGCGAGTTACTTGTAAACAAAGATGCTATAAGGTTAAAAAAAAAAATAGAATTGTATTGCTGTGGTATCGTGGAAAAAATAATGTATAATACGGATAGTTCTGGTCCTTGATTCAGATTGGTTGACCCTCATTTGAAGCAGTTGTAAATTACTGTACAAACATACACCTTTGTTTACTTTTGTGTGTTGCTTGGCAACCACTCTGTTGCAACCACAACAGTTTCTGAGAAACTGCATTGTTTGGTGGAAGAATATTGTTTTATTCATATCCTTACCCTTTATTTGCTCTGTTTAATTTTGTAAAACTTTGCTACGTATGGAATAACCACTTTATAAAAGCAATAAGCCCTGTGAAGCTGTGGTTTACAGTGAATTTATAATGCTTTGCGTCATGCCTAACAACGCCCCTTAGCTGTTATAAATTCTCTGTAAACCACGGTTTCTTAGGGCTTATTATCAAAGAGAAAACAAACTTGCTTTCACAGCACAAAACACAGCGTCTTCTCAACATGATGTAAACACACTGACTATAATTGGTACGCAGAAGATTTGAAAATATGACAACTCATCTTTATTTATCATGCACTTTTTTGATTAACAACTTTGCATTTACTAATAAAAATAATACTGATAGTAACAGAGTGGTAACCTGTTTAACTTCAACAACTTGCAACATAATTTACTAGTTGTTTATTATTTATTAATCTTGAAAAAAAACAAAACATTGAAGACATCACTGAATCAAGGTTCTATCAGACTTATTTGAATTCTTGGGACATTTTTGTCCGTAAAATATATAGGTAAGTAAAGTTCCACACATGGCACAATGTCAAACTCTCACAAAAATACCAATGCAATGTTGCTGCATTGTTGGAATTGCTTCGGGAATGTCTTACAGATGTAGCGCAGGGTGCAGAAAAAATGAAAAGATGAAATGAGGACAGTAGAGAAAAATTCTGGCAGAAACACAGTGTTGAAATCATCTGCACGGATCACATGTCAGTCCTGCCTGTGTGTCAGTCCAGAGGGTGTGCCTGTCAGTGTGAACTGAAGCTGGGGGTGATGGGTGAGGTTTTGGGGGGGACGCACTCAGTTGCTGTAAAGTGAGTCATGAGATAAGAATGCTAAGGCTGGAAAACAAACCCTGCCCAGCCTGTGAGACCCTCACACACACATCCACACCCACACACATATACACACACAGAGAAAATCAGACTGTGGACAGGTGCCTGTTTCATTACATCATCACTCTGCTGACAATAAAATGCTTTCTCTCGTCCATACTCTTTCTTTTTCTCTCCATGACTGTTAATCTGTCTATCTCACACATCTCCAGCTAACACAGAGCAGACGAGAGCTGCGCTTTACAGTCATTCTGAATTATAAGCAGATGTCCTCTAGTTTCAACAGCGAACGGTCTCGGTGACACGAACACAGTCATTTTCTGCTTCTGATCTATTTGCACCTCTGTGTTCATTTATCTCTCCTCAGGAAACACATCATCCTCACTGAAATCAACCGTCGCACTGGACAATTTCATTAAATTGGGGTTTTCAAACCCTGGGGTGTGAAAGAGCGTGTTTGTGGCACATTTAAATTTAAAATAAATGCTGTTATTTTGACATTTTTATTTATCAAATAATCCTGAAAACAAAATGTATGGCAGCTCCCTCAAAAATACTAGGCAGAAAAACTATTTTGAACAGACAATAAAAAACATTTCTTGAGCAGCAAATCAGCTTATTCAAATTTATTTGAATTGGCTGCTAAATATTCAACTTTGTCATCACAGGAATGAATAAATTACATTTTACAAAAAGTTAATTTAAATTGTATTTAATTTTTTCTTCCATCTCGTATTTATTCTCTGTAGGGGTTCCGTAGTACATGTCATATCCTTTCCAAATAAGGTATTTGGATTCGGGCACATTTTACTGCTTTTGCTATATTTTTGATTAAACGCATGCAGACTTGGTTATGGAGCCTGTTTTTTTCAAAAAAGGTCTATTGTGACTTCTTTTTGCATCTCACAATTTGACTTTTTTTTTTTCCGCAGAATTGTGAGACACAAACTCGCAGTTGCGAGTTAAGTCAAAATTGTAAGATGCAAACTTAAATAATAATAAAGTAGCAATTCTGAGAAATAAAGTAGAATTGCATATATAAACTCACAATTGTGACTTATTTCCCCTCAGAACTGTGAGTTTGTCTTGCAGTTCTGACTTCTCAGTTCATCACACAATTCTGAGAAAAAAGTAAGAATTGTGAGTTTAAATCTCGCAATTCTGACTTTTCTTTATAACTTGCAATTGTGGGTTTATCACGCAATTCCGAGAAAAAAGTAAGAATTGTGACTTTATATCTCATAATTCCGACATTATTTCAAGCAATTGTAAGTTTATATCACGCAATTCTGACCAAAAAGTAAATATTGTGAGTTCATATCTCACTATTCTGACTTTATTTCTCACAATTGTGAGTTCATATCATGCAGTGGTCAGAAAAAAAGAATTGTGACTTTCTATCTCGCAATTCTGATCTTTTAAACTTCTTGTTTAACTTTTTTAATTTCAATTGTGAGTTTATATAACGTAATTCTGAGAAAAAAAATTAGTAAGTTTGCATCTCTTAATTCTGAGAAAAAAGTAAGAATTGTGATTCATATCACACAATTCTGTAAAAAAATGTATCTCACAATTCTGACTTTATAACTCGCAATTGTAAGTTTATAGTTTATAAACAAGTCCATTGTTTGTCCTGAACAGTTAAACTGCCCAGTGTTCTTCAAATTAAAAAAAAAAAAAAAAAAAAAATAATATATATATATATATATATATATATATATATATATATCGAACAATTTCCAACAATGAGTATGATTTTGAGATCCATCTTTTTACACTGAGGACAACAGAGGGACTCATATGCAACTATTACAGAAAAATCACACAACTCTGTGAAAAAAGTAAGAATTGTGGGTTTAGATCTCAAAATTTAGAGAAAAAAAGGCCAGAATTGTGAGTTTGTATAACGCAATTCTAAGTAAAATAAGGCAGAATTATGAGATTGTGTCACAATAATTTGGGCTTCCATACCTGGTAAGTATAAAAAATATTGGGCTTTCACACCTGGTAAGCAAAAGAGACTTCTTTCAAAAATCTTACTGACCCTAAACTTTCAAATTGGAGTGTGTACATTTAAAAAAAAAATGAATTATGTAATTTGCTTTGGATTTAATGCAATATGTTTGCATCGAATATGATGCTCGATAATTTTCACAGACAATAAATCAGCCTTTTACATGAAATTATATTGCTGCATTTATATTTTAACATGGACACCATCATTTCTGAGAGTCCTTTTATAAAGTTTGTCTGAAAACTCATGCACTAAGCAGTTAAGCTACTTTTTGCACTTAGCATTACAGCAAAAAAAAAAAAAAAGTGTCGTATTCATTAGCCACCTGCAATTCAGTTTAACCAGATGCTAAATGTGCAGAAATAGTGATGCAATTATTTAAATGAGTTACATGAACTTCAATTAGTGAATCGGCCAGCAAAACACTGGATAAACAGACCATAATACCAATAACGCCAAGCTATAAGTGCACGCATACATGTTTATTAAACTACAAATGGCCTCTTCACGTGCACGTTCTCTAAAAGACAAGGTACCGTGTTATGTGAGAATTGTGCCACGTATTCTCAGACTAAAATCTGCTTTACCTAATTTATAACTGCACATAAACGTACTTAGTCTGTCAGTATCAATTCTTTTTTAATGAATTCCTCTCACTATCTCTCCTTGCGTCTCCCCTCCTTTTCCCTCTCAGTCTCTGGCAAGCTATTCCTGCAGACGTTCCAGCTTATTACTTGATTAACTATCAGTAACCGGTCATGGAGAAAAACACTACATACACATGGATCATAAGCTTTCATTCAGAGACTGGGGCTGAATATAATGACTTCTAATGACCACAGAAACATTTCGATGGCATTAAAAACACATTAGAAACCCCAACAAACACAAAAAAAGAAGAAGTGGAGATTAAAGACAGGAGAGAAGACTGATTCTAAAGGAAATCTGACTTTAGGACTTTGGGAGGACCCACACATCCTCAGGGTCGGACCGCAAAACCACAGTTAAATAAACTAAGAAAGGGTGTTTCTCCCACTAGCTGTGATGTATGACAGAAGCAGAACACGACCAGAACACCTGGCATTCTTACCAGAGTCAAAATGCCAATCCACGTCCTGGGCCGCTGTCCAGGAAACGAGGAGGACAGTGAGGAAGGCAGGCAACAACGGCAGCATCTGTGTTGCCATAGCAACAATGACACCTGGTTACCTGGCCAGAGTTGAACTATCTTCTACAGACATACCTGAGGAAGAGAGAGAGAATGAGTCAGTTACATTTACTTAAAGGGGACTTTTGGTGTTTGCACATAAAATACCTAAACAGTCTCAATTATCAAGTGTTTTGATTTTCTGAGTAGTATGATGTCACACTGCTCAAGACTCGCCTACAAATGCTGACGGACTGTCCTGTATTAGCATATTTCCACCCTCAGCCAGTTGTACACTGTCCACCATTTTCTATACGCCCGAGCAGCTGTAGAGACAACAATGTCTCGTAAGCAATGCAGGTGTTTTGAAGTTGGATGTAAATGTGAACTTATAAGTCTTCATTTTCTCCCGACATCAAAGCCACTAAGCCACTGCATTGGATTTGTTTAGTTTTTGATGGTAACGTGTCACTGAATACACAAAAAAAGGAAGAGAGGGGCAGAGTGAGCAGTAGCTCATTATCATTTAAAGAGACAACCCAAAATGGGTTGTTGTGAACAGAACTGTTTTTGACAAGGTAAAAAGGGTGTTTTACACGACCATTGATTAATTTATACCAAAGTAGGTTGAAGTCATTTCATGAAGAACCTAAAGAATCATACCAACTTGTGAAAAATGGGCATCCTATGTCCCCCCCCCAAAAAATAAAAGAGTAAATTTTCACATTTTGTACTAAGGATGCACAAAACATTGGTACTATATCAGGCAATAATATCGGTAGTCAATATTAGTTTTCCTTTCGGTATTCATTTTTAGCTTTCATTTCCCAGATTTTCACATTTACAGTTAAAGTCAAACATTTACATACACCTTGCAGAATCTGCAAAATGTTAATTATTTTACCAAAATAAGAGGGATTATGCAAAATGCATGTTATTTTTTTATTTAGTACTGACCTGAAAATAATAGTTACATTTATAAAAATTACCCTGTTCTAAAGTTTACATACGCTTGATTCTTAATACTGTGTTGTTACCTGAATGATATTTTTTTTTAGTGACAGTTGTTCATGAGTCCCTTGTTTGTCCTGAACAGTTAAACTGCCCGCTGTTCTTCAGATAAAAAAAACCCCTTTAGGTCCCACAAATTTGAACCCTTTCCAACAATGACTGTATGATTTTGAGATCCATCTTTTCACACTGAGCACAACTGAGGGACTCATATGCAACTATTACAGAAGGTTCAAACACTCATTGATGCTTCAGAATGAAAAACGATGCATTAAGAGCCAGGGGGTGAAAACTTCTTGAATTTGAATATCAGGGTAAATGTAACTTATTTTGCCCTCCAGGAAACATGCAAGTATCTTCTGTATCTCCGGAGGGCAGTACAAAATGACAAAAATATGATATTTAGGCAAAGCAAGAAAAATGTACACATCTTCATTCTGTTTAAAAGTTTTCACCCCCCGGTTCTTAATGCATTGTTTTTCATTCTGAAGCATCAGTGAGTGTTTGAACCTTCTGTAATAGTTGCATATGAGTCCCTCAGTTGTCCTCAGTGTGAAAAGATGGATCTCAAAATCATACAGTCATTGTTGGAAAGGGTTCAAATACAAAAAGCAAAGAATATATGGGACCTGAAGGATTTTTCTAAAGAACAGTGAGCAGTTTAACTGTTCAGAACAAACAAGAGACTCATGAACAACCATCACTAAATAAAAAAAACCCCTGTGGATCATTCAGGTAACAACACAGTATTAAGAATCAATCATATGTAAACTTTTGAACAGGATTATTTTCATAAATTCAACTATTATTTTCTCTTGTGGACTATATGTGAACATCTTTTATGTGAAATATCTGCATGTAAACTTTTTACCTCAACTGTAGGTTATATTTGCAATCATCTAATGTTTGCATAAAAGTTAATCTTTAAAAACACTAACACATTTATTACTGTTAAATTTATTCTTTTAATAACACTGTTAAACACTGTTTTTTTTTATATTGCACATGCCTAAATTCATTTGTAGCATTTAAAATCCCATTCATACTGGATTTCCACATTTCATAGTGGAAATGTACTGTCATGACTATTTTTATCCATTCAATCTGAGGTGAAATATGATCTCAGCCATGATGTCATAGTGTGTGATGAGGGGAATCTCCACTATGATGAAGTCAGTTGGACTGAATAGATATAAACAATAGAGATCATTTCATTTACACTGGTGGTCCATCAATCTTAGAAATTCTCCCAAAGTCAACATACTGCCATTCCAACAGCCACATATCTCAAAACACATTAGAAAAAGAAACACAGCATGCCATTTTTTTCTATTAACACCAACCCTTTGTCTCTGTGAATATGAAAGTTTATGTTTGTATATTAGGCTTTTTTTTAACTGACAAATTCAATATAGGAAAGAAGCATTATCAGGCAAAGAGAGAATAGGATTTTACATTCATTACATATACAATAGTTGCAGCACAACTGTTTTCAACATTGATAATACAAAACATTTCTTGAATACCAAATAAACATTAAAATTATTTCAGAAGGATCATGTGACACTGAAAACTTTAGTAATGATGCTGAAAATGTAGCTTTACCATCACAGAAATAAATTAAAAGACTACTTTAAAAAAAAACAGTCCAAAAAACATCTGAACAGTAGTGTATACACACTTATAGGCTACAGATTTTTTTTTTTTAAGTCACACATGCTGTTATTCCAGCATTGTCTGGCATTTCTGTTATTCCATCCCCATTACAACAAGGTCTCTGTAAATATGCGATTTGTGTTTGTGTATGTGTTTGCATCCCACAAAGGCATGGAATGGGGGTTTGTGAGTGTGTGTGTGAGGTGGCAGCTGTCCCGTGCAGAGTGACAGCGCTGGTTCTGGGGTCTGTGAGAGAGACAGACAGCTGATGCACAGCTGTGCAGACACAAGGACAAAGAGAGTAGAAGAGAGTAGAATCTGAAAGGAGGTGTGGAAGAGGTGTAGACGAGGCATGCATGTAATAGACCCAGCTTAATGGACTGCGTGTTAGTGTGTGCGCATGTCATATTCAACATACTGTCTGTCTGTGTCTGTGTGTGTGTGTGTGTGAGCGGGCGAGTGTGGCAGCCAGTGCAGCTGTCCTGAGCTCGAGACAGGCGGTGGCCAACACACACAGGCTGCAAGTGTTTCCAAAACCCAGGGAAAACAGAAGGGAAGGGGGAGAGAGAGAAATATCAGTCTGTGCGCCAAATAATTTGCTATTGTAATGCAAGTGTGACTTTATTGCAGTTGGCATTACAAATGCTCTCACGTCTGTTGACAATAAGTGCAATCGTTGTTGCGTAACCTTAGCAACCTATCAACAATTTCAATATACCGAGAGAACAAAATACTGAGACTACGGTCCAAAATGAATACTCGCCAAGTGCCAATGCGGGTAAAAATTGACTTTGGCCGTAATCAAAATAGAGTTAATCGCCAGTTGGCTGGTAACTTTATAAAGTTCTGCAACATTACATCATGTAAGTCAAATTTTAAAAACAACAGTCTGACTCTGTCAAATCAAATCATACATTTATATTTTACTAACGCTTATGAAAAAAGTACCCTTTAGCATACTTTTTAAAAGAATACTTAATTACGTTTTATAGTTGAAATGTATATTAAATGCAATTATCTGAACTTTAGAGTGCCTTTTTGACCCAACATTTTTAAATGTAATTCACAATTACTTGTATTTTCTTTAAAATATGGTTTAAATGTACTGCCGAATACACTGACCAGCATTTGTTAAACTAAAACATACTTTAAGTTTAATGTAATATCTGTTGAACCTGTTGTGTATTTAAATATATTTCTAATATATATATTTTCTAATGACACATTTATGTAACGATATTATCAACATAGTCACATGATTATACGAAACGATATAGGTCTTCCCGGCAAAAAGTGTAGATCTTTAAAGGGGTCATCGGATGCAAAGGTCACTTTTTCATGTTGTTTGAACATTAATGTGTGTTGGCAGTGTATGTACAAATCTTCCCTAATGATAAAAATCCATGCTGTGGTTTTTAATTAATCTGTAAAAATAATATCCCCTTTTTCAAATCGAGCCGTTCTCAGATGCTTGTCAGTGTGGCGTCACACCGACAGAGGCCGCTCCCACAATATTGATTGACATGAGCGTCTTAACAGTCCGATCGCCATTGTTTTGATGCCGGAGCAGGGATATAAGTTAGACAAGAATATCTCCGATTGAGCGATTGAGGTGTTGTGTTGCTGGATGTAATAACGAAACTAAATAGTTGTCTTTTTTCCTCCCGACATCTGATCCACTGAAGATGCACTGGATTACATTTGTTTGTGAAGGGAATGCGCCTCCCGATCTACATATATCCGTCTATGTTCATGCAAATCATTTGTGATCCAGCTTCACTTGTAATCACCTTTCCTAATAATGTGCTAATTAGCAAGTTTCACAGCTAAAGTAAACAATATCTCAGAGCACAGCTCGTCACTCCACAGAGAGAAGAGAGGGGCGGGGTGAGCAGAGCTCATTTGCATTTAAAAGAACAATCCCTCAGAATGGGTTGATTTTTGCAGAGCTCAT
>VONZ01003441.1:0-21423 GCA_012976165.1 Labeo catla
AAAAGTTGGAGTAAAACACTTACAAACTTCCTGTTTGTGACCAGAATTGTACTCTCGTTGGTCTCCATGTTAAAGCGGACCACATCACCTTCACGGGTACGATAGAGGAGCTCATTACCTAAAGGGAGAGGATCAGAGGATGAGAGTTAGTGGTATAAAAAGTCAAGGAGAAATTATTCGGTAGTAAAAGTGCATTCGCCCTGAAATTTCTAATCAGGTTGCTTTAGACTGTCTCTCACTCACACTCTCTGTCAATAATCTAGTCATGAATGTGTCCCTCAACATTCTCTAGATGTACCAGGGGGGCTGACAGTTGAAAAGGAATGATAAAACTTTTCATTTTTGGTTTTCCACATGTGACGATGACTTTGGCAAGGACATCAGCAAAAAGCTCTTTGAGAGGTCTGGAATGTAGCACACAGCCCTCGGTGAGAAGAACGCAAAATGAGCAGACAGCCCCATCGCCACTTTTAATTGCGGATTAGGGGAATGGTACGCAAAGGCATTTTTATCTTGCTTGCATAACTAATCGGTGATAAGAGGTGACACAATTACCATCACAATCACATTAAAGCTAAAGTGGAAGGCACTGAAAGCACTGCCGTTCTAATGGGTCAGATCGCTGCGGTCACATGGAACGCAATTAATATTTTCCTTTTTTTGCTGTAGATATAAAAAATGGAATTAGTTTGAAGTAAATAATCTGAGATGGACATAAAACATAAGATGTTTTATGCACTGCATGATGAATAATAATGGTATAAAGTGTGTTTTTCCTTTAATGGTTGTTGTGATGCTCTGAATGTTAAATTTGCTCGTTTTATGGTGATTGTTGGAAGAAAGGTGCCCTTCACTCTGGTATTTTCATGCCTGAAATTGACTGGCGAGCTGATAAGATGCCAGAACAATCATTTGTCGACTTGACAAATTCCTCCTTTCTCGCTCTTCCTCTGACCTGATGTCGGGCCGTACGTTTCAGATCAGAACCTCATCAAGCGTCCTCTTCCCCTTTGCTCTCATTCATCTCTCATACTCTATCCATCAAGCATTCAGACGGGTGTGCTCTAAACACACTTCTCCACACATCATTCATTCTCTGGGACTCCTTTTAAGCTCATCCTAGACTTCAGACTGTCCTTTGTTTGAACCGGCTCTCAGTCCCTATCCCTAGCTCATGTTTTGTCATGTGATTGAGATCCTCAGGTGATCAGTGACAGGTCTTGTCACTGGTTCACAATGGTACCTTGTTAGTCATGAGTCCTTGTGTATATATAACCCTCATGTTTCGTTGTCTAGTTTTATTGACCTGTTTTGTCCTGTTTAGTTCCTGTGTGCCCTTATTTGGTCATGTTCCTGTTCTCTTCTAGTCATTTTTAGCTAACCTCCATTCATCTGTGTCTAGTTATCTCCCTCATTATCCTGTGTATATTAGTTGCCCTATGGCTTTAAGATGGTTTAGATCCTACCTGTCCGATCGCTACCACTTTGTTTATTTAAACGGGAAGTCATCTCAGTTACCACCAGTAAAGTATGGAGTGCCACAAGGATCTGTCCTAGGTCCTCTGCTATTTTCAATATACATGCTGCCCCTTGGTAATATTATTAGAAAATACGGGATTAGTTTCCATTGCTATGCTGATGATACTCAACTATATATCTCAACACGACCAGATGAAACTTCTAAATTATCGAAGTTAACAAAAATGAGTTGGATGACCAACTCCTATTAAATTCAGGTAAGACAGAGATATTACTTATTAGACCAAAAAACAGTACACAGAATCTTGGCTTACAATCTACAACTAGATGGATGTACTGTTACTTCCACTACAGTCAAAGGTCTGGGTGTTATGTTAGACAGCAACTTGTCTTTTGAAAATCATATTTCTCATGTTACAAAAACAGCATTCTTCCATCTTAGAAACATTGCCAAGCTACGAAACGTTACCTGTTTCTGGTGCAGAAAAGCTAGTTCATGCATTCATGACCTCTAGACTGGAGTATTGTAATGCACTACTAAGTGGTTGTCCTGCATGTTCAATAAACAAGCTACAGATAGTCCAAAATGCAGCTGCTAGAGTCCTTACCAGGTCAAGAAAATATGATCATATTACCCCAATTTTAAAGTGTCTCTGCACTGGCTACCTATTAGGTTCCACATCAGCTACAAAATATTACTTCTTACCTATAAGGCCCTTAATGGTTTAGCTCCTGCGTACCTAACTAGTCTTCTATCACACTACAATCCATCACGCTCCCTAAGGTCTCAAAACTCCGGACTTTTGGTAGTTCCTAGGAAAGCCAAGTCCAATAAAGGAGGTAGAGCTTTTTTGCATTTGGCTCCCAAACTCTGGAACAGCCTTCCTGATAACGTTCAAAGATTGGAAACACTCTCTCTGTTTAGATCTATATTAAAGACACATCTTTTTATCCAAGTTTTCAAATAATGCATCTCATAAACTTTTACTGCAGTTATATCTGATCAAATGCACATTATTATTCTTTAGCTCTGGTTAAACAAATCTTTCTTTGCTTGGTTTGAACAGCAGCTACGCTAGTTATGTTCCTATTTGTTGTAACTAGGAATTCACATTTTAGTTCATAAATGCCTGTCAGTACATTCAGCAGTGTATTTTAACCATATTTTTAATAGAAATAATTATGAAATTACTTACATATACCTAAGTCATACTTAAGTGTGTCACAAAAGCACTCTAAAGCTCTAAAACTAATTGCATTTAATTTTGATTTAAACTATCATTAATTTTCATTTAATCATGTAATTAACATGCAATTAAGAATTCAAAAACATGAAGTATATTCTTTTATATAGTATGTTTTTTTTTAATATATATTATATATTAGCATATTATTTCTCTTTGTAGGAGTATGATAAAGTGAACTTCTTTTCCAAAAGAGTATATGCTTGAAACTCACTTTTTCAGAAACTTAATTAATTAAGTCTTAATTACAAAAAGTATTAATAAATCTTAATTGGAAGTCTTAATTACATTGTGTATTTATAATTTCTTTACGACTGAAGAAAGAAAGACATTTGAGGAAAACACTTCAGGATTTTTCTCCATAATGTGGACTTCAATGGTGCCTCTGAGTTTAAATTCCTAAAATGCAGTTTAAATGCAGCTTCAAAGGGCTCTAAATGATCCCAGCCAAGAAAGAAGGGTCTTATGTAGTGGAACAATCGGTTATTTTCTAAAAATAACTACAGTTTCTCTACTTTTTAACCTCAAACACTCTAGGTCGGCCTGAACTCTGTTTTTTTTTTTTTTTCCCAGTTCAAGACAGTTAGGGTATGTCGAAAAAGTCCCATCTCACTTTCTTCTTCAAAATCGTCCTGCATCATTGTTTTACCTTTTTTGTAAAGGGCAGAGCATTTGAGATTAAAAAGTATAGAAATTGTATTTATTTATTTATTTTATTATTATTATTTTTTTTTAAATAACCGATAGTTTTCGCTAGATAAGACCTTTCTTCTTTGGCTGGGATCGTTTAGAGCCCTGTGAAGATGCATTTAAACCGCATTTTTAAAGTTCAAACTTGAGGGCACCATTGAAGTCTACTATATGGAGAAAAATGAAATGTTTCCTCAAAAAACATAATTTCTTTACGACTGAATAAAGAAAGACATGAACATCTTGGATGACAAGGGGGTGAGTATATTATCTGTAAATTTTTATTTTGGAAGTGAACTTCACCTTTAATTATGTGTAGTTTTATTATTATTATTATTATTATTATTATTATTATTATATAATTCAATTAGGAAACAAACAAAAAAAAATCAATAAAGAAATACACAAATATCACATAACACTACTTCATAATAATGTTTATATATATATATATATATATATATATATATATTACATATGGTTTCATATACTTGCCAACGTGGCTTTTTACTTGCATTTGGTGCTTGGTGAGTGTTAATTTTAAACCCTGGCTGCAACAGTTGGCTTTTATTTACATGTAAGTAAAATTACAGCCTAATCATCTAAACTTTCAACAATATTATTTTGCTACATTGCTAACACTGATATTTCCTATGGGGAATGAATTTGAAACTGATATTTCCCTTGACTCTGTCTGTCATCTAAGATGACACTTTTCACTGATCTTTTTTTCTGATTTTGCATTATACATACAAGGATTCAAACAACGTTGCCCTAAATTTTGGATAAAAAACAAAGCAACTTTTTATAAGGCAGCATTATTTTTGTGCCTGCTGTTTGGAACAGTCATACCTAAAAAGTTGCCTAGGTGGGCGGTTTTGATGTCATTTCATATGCTCTCTGTTTCCTCTGGTTTGTTTTGCTGTGAAGAATTTTCTCTTCAGCTCTTTCCTGTCAGTAAAAAATCGTGATCTCTGAGTCTCCTGGCCCCTTGCAAACCCAGCGCCTCTCTTGTGCTCCCTCAGTGTTTTGATGGAGGTGAGCAGCAGGAACTGGCACGCAGCACTTCCTGCAGTGGAGCCTAGGGTCACTCACTCAAACACAGCACTCACCTTCTCTCTGCTTTCTTCTTCAGGGCATAGCCCACTCACCTTGACTTTTTTTTTTTATCTTTCGTTTCCCCTCTTGTCCTCTCTTACAAAGCCCAAAGCATGATTCCTTTCATCCCTCTTTACCCTGCTCTTTCTTTATCAGTTCTTTCTGTCTCAATTTGTTCCAGGACAAGCTTCTGTCTCTGATCTGACTCTTCTGCATATCTCCATCTGACAGCAGGTCTTTATTTCTGCCTCCCTGACTGATGCATGCTGGCCATGTACACGCTATAAAGTTTTAAGAGTGACAAATGCATTTATTTGTGGATGTGAATCCCCCTGTGGATGTGAAGTTATCGTTCTGTGAGTACAAAATAAAGACATCACTCTTTTGGCTACAAATATCCATAAGCCAACATACATTTCAAATAAACACCTGAATTAGAAAAAGAAAAAAAATATACCTGCAAATTAAGAAAGCATCTTTATCATTTTATTTGACAACAATGTGACAAAATACAGAAACCAAATACAGAAACATGCTGCAAATACTCACACCACAACTAAATACAGAAATGTGCTACAAATACTCATAACAAAACCAAATACAGAAACGCGCTGCAAATACTCACACCACAACTAAATACAGAATAAATCAGCAAATAACAACACAACCAAATACAGAAATGCGACTGCAAATACTCACACGACAAGAAATAAGAATGTGCTGCAAATACTCGCATAACACAACCAAATACAGAAGCGCTGCAAATGCTCACCGACAATCAAATTCAAGAAATGTGCTGCAAATGCTGCAACACAACCAAATACAGAAACGCACTGCAAATACTCAACCGCAAATGCTCAACCAAAACGCTGCGAAATGTACAACCAAATACTCTGCAACACAACCAAATACAGAAATGCACTGCAAATACTCACACCACTCAAATACAGAAATGTGTTGCAAATACTTAACACAACCAAATACAGAAATGTGCTGCAAATACTCCCAACACAACCAAATGGAAACAAATTTCAACTGAAATGCGCTGCAAATACTCGCACAACCAAATACAGAAAACGTAACACGACAATCAAAACAACCACACCACAATGATACATACTGCAACACCAAATACAGAAAGCTGCAAATACTCACACGACAATAAATGAAATGCTGCAAATGCTACTTATACCAACACAACCAAATACAGAAATGTGCTGCAAATACTCAACACAACCAAATACAGAAACGCACTGCAAATACTCACACGACAATCAAATACAGAAATGTGCTGCAAATACTCACAACACAACCAAACACAGTAACGCATTGCAAACAGTGTTGCTAAATTTAACAGCTTTTAAGCTACCATAGCAACTTTTTTTTTTTCAAAAGCACCTAGCAACAAATTTAGCTATTTTTTAAATTTATTTGCCAATATTTAGCAACTTTTTACATCTCGTTAGTAGCTAGTACCTGCGATTGTTGATCAGTTAGTTCATGTAAGAAAAATATCTAGAAAAATGGAAAAGGCACTAGTAATTTTCCAGGACATTATCCATTATCCATTGTAGCCCTGTAAACTGAAAACACAAAATACAATGCATAATTAAAAATGTAGGTTAAAAACCTGTGAAAAATCAATACAGAAAATTCCTTCATATTGTGCCCTATTTTTACAGGCTCTTCTTTCTATTTGCGTTGCATGATTACATGATGACGTTGTCGCGCAGTGACATCACAACATCATTTAGCAACTTTTAGCAACAAATCCACCTTCCTTTAGCAACTTACCCTGAAAGTTAGTTGGCAAAACTGACTGCAAATACCCACAACTCAAAACACAACCAAATACAGAAATGCGCTGAAAATACTTCCAACACAACCAAATACAGAAACATGATAAAAATACTTGCAACACAACCAAATACAAAGAGGCACTACAAATACTTGCAACACAACCAAATTCAGAAATTTGCTGCAAATACTCACAATGCAACCAAATTCAGAAATGAGCTGCAAATACTCACAACACAACAAAATTCAGAAATGCACTGCAAATATTCACAACACAACCAAATTCAGAAACGTGTTGAAAATACTCGCAACACAACTAAATTCAGAAATGAGCTCAACACAACCAAACTCAGAAACAAGCTGAAAATACTCACAACACTGTCAGTAAAAAATTGTGATCTCTGAATTTCCTCTGCAAACTCAGTGCCTCTCCTGTGCTCTCTCAGTGTTTTGATGGAGGTGAGCAGCAGGAACTGGCACGCAGCACTTCCTGCAGTGGAGCCCAGGGTCACTCACTCAAACACAGCACTCACCTTCTTTCTGCTTCTTTGTTCTTCAGGGCATAGCACACTCACCTTTACTTTCTTTCTATCTTTCATTTCCCCTCTTGTCCTCTCTTACACAGCCCAAAGCATGATTCCTTTCATCCCTCTTTACCCTGCTCTTTCTTTATCAGTCCTTTCTCTCTCAGTTTGTTCCAGGACAAGCTTCTGTCTCTGATCTGACTCTTCCGCCTATCTCCATCTGACAGCAGGTCTTTATTTCTGCCTCCCTGCTTGATGAATGTTGGCCATGTACACGCTATGAAGTTTTAGGAGTGACAAATGCATTTATTTGTGGATGTGAATCCCCCTGTGGATGTGAAGTTATCGTTCTGTGAGTACAAAATAAAGACGTCACTCTTTTGGCTACAAATATCTGTAATACAGAAACACACTGAAAATACTCGCAACACAACCAAATTCAGAAATGAGCAGCAAATACTCTCAACACAACCAAATACAGAAACAAGCTGAAAATACTCGCAACACAACCAAATTCAGAAATAAGCTGCAAGTACTAGTGTTGGGTTCGAGTCCACCTAAGTCGAGTCCGGGTCAAGTCCGAGTCTTTAACCAATCGAGTCCGAGTCCAAAATGGGCCGAGTCGGAGTAGAGTCTGAGGTCAAGGAAACAGTACTGTTTGTCAGTATCTTTACATTGTTTTAACCCAAACTCAGTCATGGGGGGCCGATTTCATTTTGATTTCACGCCATCTCATAATTAGTGTCCTGCTCTGCTTAGCAAACTTAAAATCATGTAACAGAAGTTATGGCTGACCTATGTATTGTGACATTTCAGAGCGAAAGGTTTCAGGTTTTTAGAATGTGAAAAATTATAGGGTGGGACTTGACTTTATTTATCGTTATAGTACATGTATAAATTCAAGGGTGGGGGTTAAGGAGTAGGTATTTTGGTGAATGGGACCTTAAGAGCAGAAAATGCTCTTTCAACACAACCAAACACAGAAACATGCTGTAAATACTCACAATACAAATAAATACAGAAACACGTTGAAATGCAATAAATTCAGAAATGTACTAAATACTCACAACACAACCAAATACCGAAACATGCTGAAAATACTCACAACACAACCAAATTCAGAAATGAGCTGCAAATACTCGCAACACAACCAAATACAGAAACGTGCTACAAATACTTGCAATACAACGAAATACAGCAGTGCTGGAAATACTCACAACATAACCATATTCAGAAACGTGCTGAAAATACTCGCAACACAACCAAATTCAGAAATGAGCTGCAAATGTTTCAACAACCAAACACAGAAACAGCTGCAAATGCTGCATTCCAGAATTCAAATGAGCTGCGGTATTCTTAACACAACCAAATACAGAAGATGCTGAAAATACTCACAACAATAAACCAAAATGAGCTGCAAATACCTCGAACACAACCAAATACAGAAACGCGCTACAAATACTTGCAATACAACCAAATACAGAGCAGTGCTGGAAATACTCACAACATAACCATATTCAGAAACGTGCTGAAAATAAACCAAATTCAGAAATGAAATGAGCTGCAAGTATTCTTAACACAACCAAATACAGAAAGATGCTAAAAATACCCGCAGTACAACCACATTCAGAAATGAGCTGCAAGTACACACAATACAACCAAATTCAGAAATGTGCTGCAAATACTCTCAACACAACCAAATACAGAAACACGCTGAAATACTCATAACACAACCAAATACAGAAACATGCTGCAAATACTCACAGCAACAAATATAGAAATGTGCTGCAAATATTTATTACAACACAACCAAATTCAGAAATGCCTAAAAAATTTGCAACACAGCCAAATACAGAAACAGCTTCGAAAATGCCCCAACACAACCATAAATACAGAAACATGCTGCAAATACTCACAACACAAATCAATTCAGAAAATGCTTGCAAATATTTACAACACAACCAAATTCAGAAATGCCATAAAAACTCACAACACCACCAATTTCAGAAAATGAGCTGCAAATACTCTCAACACAACCAAATACAGATACATGCAGAAAATACTTGCAACACAACCAAATACAGAAACATGCTGCAAATACTCACAACGCAACCAAATTCAGAAATGCACTGCAAATACTCTCAACACAGCCAAACACAGAAATGCGCTGAAAATACTCGCAACACAACCAAATTCAGAAATGTGCTGCAAATACTCACAACACAACCAAATACAGTAACCAAAGTTGCAAGTATTGGCAGCACATGTTCTATCAAAGAGATGAAGATGTTTTCTTAATTTACTGGTGCTTTTTCTATTTGCATGTGTTTTCTTAAGTTGCAGTATGTTGTGTTCTCTCAGCCATCATCCTAAAGTGTACCTGTGTGTTTTTTTTTTTTTGCTCACTTTCTCAGAGCATGCTTTATTCTCAGAGGACAAGAGAGCAGCAGTGTTATTGAAGGCTGATGCTTCTATAAATAATGGAGGTATACAAATGATTATAACCTCTAAGTACATATGTACTCTACTCAGACAGGTCAAAATAATAAATCAAAAAGTGAACAGAGCTGGCCAAGGTAAGGCTGTTCTAATGGTCGCTGACACCCTGGAGCTTACATCTCTGAAAACGTTGAAGCGAATTTTCAAATAGGCACTATCTTCATAAACAAACCACATATTTGAAGTTTAAACAACTACATTCTCACCTAAAAAAAAAAACTCTTAAAACTACATTCCGTAACACAACAACTTTAGTATTTTGTCATAGAATTTGGTCACGCTATATTTCAAGGTCCAGTTCTCACTATTAACTAACTATTAACTATGACTTTTGCATCAATAAACTCCCAAAGTTCTAGTTAGCAAGGTAGTTGTTAGTTTAGGTATGGGTAGGATTAAGAGATCTAAAATATGGTCATGCTGAATAAACCATCAATATGAGCTTTATAAGTAGTAATAAACTGTCAATATGCTTATATGCATGCTAGTTAATAGTGAAAATTGATATAAAGTGAAAATTTGCACTTTGCAGTTTGGTATATTGGTTTGGCATTGGCTTTTCTGGACCATTCACATGAGTTATGCTCTAAAATAGCTGGACAAAGTTGGACCCGTGTTCAACATTGAACTGACAGCACCTTAGTGGAATAATGACTGCTTGTCAAAGGTTGTGCTGACTTTGCAGAACCCAGAATTTTTCTAGAAAACACCTCAGTCACACAAATAAATTCTGATATATAGAATGTATCTGAGCATCAGTACACACTTGGTACTCTTACCAACTGTGTTGTGCTAAATGACCCTTCACGCTGAGAAGGGAACAAAATCTGGTGATTATGTAACAAGTGCATCTTTTTCTTTCGACACCAGCTCCTGCTTAATTGCTCCTGATTAAATTGATTTCTTCTTCTTGTACAGGTAATTTGCTGCAAGAGGTGTCTGTAGGGCTGGAGAAACAGAGTGAGCCGCAGAAGAATGGTAATGTGCTGTAAATCCGCCTCAAACCTCGGCTGCCCTCTGGCTCAGGACAGACATAAAAAGAAATGCAATTATAAATTATTCAAAATGCTTTCAATTTAAAGGTGATCCACCGATCCTGGTAATACATCATACAGAACTGAGACTGATGCCATTCAGTCCACTGAACTTCAGCCTATAGCACTGTTACTGCTTTTTTAACATAGGCCGCACCGTGGTAAAACTAGGCCTAGTAGTCTTGTACAATGTAAATACCATGTGCTATTTGCATTTCGTTTCATTAAGTACAATAGTATGGAATCTGTATCCTTAATAGCTTTTTACCATTTTTAACTGGGTTATCACATAGTAAAAAGGCAACTTAGCAAGAATTTTATTATTTTTTTTCAAATATGTAGATCTTGAATACGATAATGTCTTCATGACATAATTCTACCTTGTGAAATATGACAAATCGAGATAATAAGAGAACAATTTTAAAGCTCAATGTGCTATTGGCTACAGTTAATATCAAACTGACTGTATGTGGAATTAGCTTGATCCGGTCTTTTTGTGACAAAACATGATAATGGACACATACTACACTGTAAAAATGTTAAAAAAGTTCTTTCAACTTAAAAAAGTAAGTGTTCGTGCTGCCTTAAAATTTTAAGTTTAGTCAACATGAAATGTTGAGTTCTACTACATAACCTAGATATTTGAGTTGAGTAAACATAACATTTTAAGGCAGCATGAACACTTAAATTTTTAAGTTGAAACAACTTTTGGTAACACTTTACTTGAAGGGGTGTGCATAAAACTGACATGACACCTTTATAATTGTGACATGACATGTCATTAATGTCATTTGCTCAGTTATGTCATTTTTAATGCAAAGATGACATTGTTTGAGATGCCTGTGTTATGATAACTTGACATAAACCAATACATCATAACCTGTCAGTGTCTTTGTCATAACAACTTGACACTACCAAGAGAACATAACCTGTCATAAATTTGTCATAAACATTTAATATTTTTCTTGACCTCAACAGTGGTACAAGTTGAATTTGTCATTAAAATGTTGTTAAGTGTTAATACTCTGTCAAATTATTTTATAACAGCATCATGAATATTTTTCATTTCATAATGTGTGTTTTTTTTTAGTTTCCTCCAACAGAAGGTCAGATAATAGACCATTTCAAATGTTGTAAAAAAAGATTAACTGGTGTTAGAGAAATACATTCAATCATCTAATAATAATAAATAAATAAATAAAATTGTATTTTATTGCATTTGGAGAGTGATTCACCCAAAAATTAAAATGAAAACAGTACAATGGTCGGTTAAGTCATGCAGAGTTTAGTCCATATCACTGCAAAAACAGTTAATTACAGCATCCCACACATTTATATTTTCTTGACATGCTTTTTTACATCATGGAAAAGTCTTGACAAGAAAAGTCAAGACACCACCATAATAGTGCAAAAAAATCTACATTTTGAGAAAATCGCCTTTAAATTCGTTCTTAGCAAAGCATATCACTAATCAAAAATAATTTTTGGATATATAAACGGTAGGAAATTTCCTAAATATTTTCATGGAACATGACTTTTACTTAATATCCTAATGAATTTTGGCATAAAAGAGAAATCAATAATTTTGACCCATACAATGTATTGTTGGCTATTGTTAAAAATATACCCATGCTACTTAAGACTTGTTTTGTGGTCCAGGGTCACATATTTCCAGCTGTCATATAGTACAAAATTGTCTTGTTAATGTCAAGTTGTTATGACAAAGACACTGACAGGTTATGATGTATTGGTTTATGTCAAGTTGGCATAACAAAGGCATCTCAAACAATGTCATCTTTGAATTTAAAATGACATAACTGAGCGAATGACACTTAATGGCGTGTCATAAACATGCATAAAACCTCCTTCATATGCATGACGTTACGAAGGTATTGTCTTATGCACAACCCTTCAAGTAAAGTGTTACCAAAAGTTGTTTCAACTTAAAAAAGTAAGTGTTCATGCTGCCTTAAAATTTTGTTTACTCAACTCAAATATCTACGTTATCTAGTAGAACTTAACATTTCATGTTGACTAAACTTAAAATTTTAAGGCAGCACGAACACTTACTTTTTTAAGTTGAAAGAACTTTTTTAAGTGTATGTTTAACTGTTTGCAGTGTTGTTTACTTTTACATTTTATTAAATGATTTCACAATTTCAATAAACAAATTGGGATGACTAAACAAAAGCAAGCAAACATTTTTATCTACTATCTAAAATGTACTTTTTTGACAACTAAGGTCAAAATTGATTACTTGTGTTAAAAAAAAAGTTTTATAAACATGCCATATAGAATTATTATAAAAATAAAATTCCATATTTCCATATTATATTGGTCAGCTGCCTTCAAATCTATTGTTATTTGCTGTTATTGCCATTAACTGGCATTTAAATATTGTTAACTCAAATTGTTAATTACATTTATATTAACAATTAACCTTTATATATATTTATAATATGTTATATTAAGGCTGCATCACCTACATGTTTTACACCTACACATTTTATGTTTTTTTGTTTTTGTTTTGTTTTTGTTTTTTTAGAACATTTGCAGTATTATATTGAAAATATATTTCCTCCAAAAATTCCAAAAAAATCTAGCAAACATATGGGTATGTAAAACAATTCTATGAATATGTTTCTCTTTATAAAGTATTTTAACAGTAAAAATAAATAAATAAATAAATGTAGAGTAATTGGATGCTTGAATCTCTTTTCCAATGATTTTAGATATTTCTTCCACTGGAGAAAAGACTGATCCTCAATGGAAAACAAGCTTTAAACATCATTTTGGGTACCGTCCAGATGTTGTTTTTCACTGGTCTGGTTCCTCATTATCATCAGCAACATAAGTGCTCTTTGCACAGGGAAAATGATGGACAGCAGGCATTCATTTACTGCAGCTGTATGCAGATATAAAGTCTTAGTTGATGTTGAGTTGAAATTAACATTCAGCTTTTTTTTTTTCGTTCAAGTGAAATATCCACCAATGAAGAGTCTGAAATGAACCAAAACTGACTCTAACATCTGACCTCACTAAGGCATTATCCCATGCTTAACTGAGTCAGTGTAAATCACATCCTCAGCCTCTTAAATTGGGCCAATGTCACTTCCCATATTCTGATCAGAGACATGTATCCTTCTCCAAAGCAGACAGGCTGTAATATAGCAAACCACCAATGCCTCCTGCCTGCGTTGAATGGCTGTTTTCCCTCTGATTTATAGTTATCAGCAATGCTGATCAAGGTCAAGCGTGCGGCTCATTTTTCACCACCTGCTGTCAGAACCCAGAGCGCGAGCCGGCTAGCCACAGGAAAGCCTGCCCCGAGCAGCCACATGAAAGAACATGATGCTTTATTATACAGCCATGGCTGTCCATCATAAAGCTGAAAACACACATACTGTACTGGTCAGATACACAGGATCATCCATCCATTTACACTTGCAAAGCTGGTGTTTGAGTACATTTTGAGTAAATGGGGCCCACGGGGAGATCATTATGTCAAATTAGAAAAGTTTGCTTCAAAAAATATTTTTTTTCAAATACTAAATATGTATTGAAAACTGTAAATGTGAAATTTAAAAAAAGTGTACACTGTCAGGGTAAAATGTGGTGAATTGGGGTCATAAATTTTCCTACTGATCAAAAAACTATATTTTGCATTGTATTTATTACATGTATTTCGTATGGAAGCATCTTTCCTCCACTGTTTGAAAAAAAGTATTTGCAACTTTACCTTACAATTCTGACTTTTTTCTTACAAATTAGAATTCATAACTTACTGTTCTAAGAAGAAATTACCTATTTATTTTATGGCAAAAAATTATGAGATGTAATCTCAGCATTGAAATAAAAAAATAAAATAAAATAAATAAAATAATGAGATGTAAACTTGCAAGTGTCACAAATAATCATTTTAATATGCTGATTTATTAGTTCTCTATTGAATAAAAGTATCAGTTTCTTAATAAAAGCAAATTACCCTGTTGAAAAATCCAGCACATGCTGGTTAGGTATGTTTTGAAGCATGGCTGCTGGTTTAAGCTAGTCTTTGGCCAGTCAAAAGGGCATTGCCTTTTTGTAAAACTATTTTTGGCAAAATGTCTGTAATTTTATTGTACAAAATAATGATAATCATTTTGTTTTGTTATAGACATTTGTATTGTATTTATTCCCTGCAGCTAACAGCTAAGAAATGCACAGTCATGTCAACATGATAAATCTTTTTTTTTTTTTTCATGTTAAATTTCATTTTCACTATACAATGAAGCAAAAAACAATTAAAACAGTGGAAGTTTGTAAATGTTTTAATATTTTTCTATAAAAACTTTATTTATTTGTATACCACCCCTCTACTGTATACTTGTGTATATCATGTACAATGTTTGTCATATACATGTAATTTCATCTTGTTTAAAAAAAAAAAAACACTTGAGAATAAACATGGTGGATGATAGGCAGAAAGAAATTATTATAAAAGTGTTTGGAATGATTCTGACAGAAAATTCACGAGAAAAAAAAAAAAGTAAAAAGAAAAGGCTTTGGGTGCATGTGAATCCTGCATCTCTGCTGTCCAAATCCTTTTGTGCTACATCATGTCTGCGTTTTCTGACATGATGTAGCTCGATTTCTGATTGTATATTCTTGCATTTCAAGTGATAATCTGTGCGTTTGTCCTCGGGGTTCCCCCCACACATCAGGATTTCCAATCGGAGTGTGTAACACACCTCACACCACAGGAAAATCTAATAAAATAATCTTTAGAACCACCAAGATAATCTGACATTACCTAGGATTGTCGGAAAGGGAGAAATCAGCCCAAAATCAGCCCGATTATCTTGTGGTGTGTACCCAACTTAACCAGCATAGACTGGATATTTCAACAGGGTATGCTGTACTTTTGGGGTTGCAGGACAACTCACAAGTATTTTTGTATCCTCATCAAAGCCAATTTTTAGAAAGTTTTTATCTGTGTTAATTGTGGACCCTAAACACTGTACCAAAGATTACTAATGTTCAGATCTTACTGAAAGCACTATGATTACACACATCAACTCAATGATAATCAGTCTCAAGTCGCACAGACACATTTCCCTTTAGTCTTCACGGCACTCAACCGTGATTCACAGGATACATAAACCTCATGGGTATTTGATCGGGACTTCTTTCTCAACCTCTGTGTACAGACACAATTAACAACCCCCATAATTCTCATCCAGCCAATACAGTGTGAAACTCCATGTTTTACAAGTCAATCACTCTGCAGAGTCTCATAAAGCTGTTCAAATATTAGGCAGGTGCCTACTGAATTGATCTTTTATAGCAGTCCAGCACGTCTTTTGAAGCTTTGAAAATAAATGCTGGCAGCTGCATCACACCCTATATATGAATATAACCCCACATCTCACCACATCATCTCTTTGTTGTCTGTTTTTCTGTTTATCTTTCACCCTGCCCACACAGGGCACATCCGCTGACATGATGGCAGTGTTTAATTTAATAGTATTTTGTTGTTTTATTTAGAACATTATTCTTCAAATTTTGTCAATATTTTATCATGTCATTTATTTTTTATAATTTACTTAAACTAAAATTATATCTAAAATTAGCCAAAAAAAAAAAATAGGAAAACTTTCAAAATTAACCAAATATTCCAACGTTTTATTAATTATTTAACATAAACGTCATGTAAACTGTTTTGAAATAACATTATGAGCACACTATTGTAATACAATATTGCAAATTCTTCATGCTCTAGAGATTCAGTGTCTGTATTTTAGTCAATTGGTGCTTGTTAATTGTTAAATTGTGCATATTTACATGACAAACATTTTGATGATAGCGCATTACTTATACTCGAAGAAATATTTGTGAAAACAGGGCTCAATGTGGCATGTTAACATAAAATAATTTTCTGTTTTGATTTTCCACAGGTGTTTCACAGTGCCTTGCAAAAGTATGAAGTAACCCTTCATTTTTTTCTCACGTTTTGTTATGTTGCAGCCTTATGTTAAACTGCTTTAAATGAACGTTTTTTCCACATCAATCTACACTCCATACACCACAATGACAGGTTTGTAACAACTTTGCAAATTTATTAGAAATAAAAACTTGATTCCACTGCATAAGTATTCATACCCTTTTCTGGGACTCTTGAAATTTGGCTCAGGAGCATTCATATCACTTGTAGATGTTACTACACTTTGAATGGAGTTAAACCGTGGCAAATTCATTTGAATGAGTATGATTTGGAAACAGGCTTGCATCAAGGCACAGATCTGGGGAAGAGTTTAGAAAAATAAATCTGTTGCACTGACTATTCACTGAAGCATATAGCCTCCATTATCCATAATGGAAGAAGCTTGGAACAACTAGGTCTCTTGCTAGAGTTGGCCTCCTGGCCAAAGTGAGCAATTGATGGAAAGGGGGCTTGGTTATACTGGTGACCAAGAAGCTGATGGTCACTTTAGTTGAGCTCCATGATCACATATGAAGATAGAAGAAACTTACAGAAGCACAAACAACACTGTAATACTCCACCAATCCGGTCTTTATGGTGATGTTGAGTGTTACGGATCTGGTCGGTGAGCTGCGGACCGCTCACCACCAGATGTCGCTCTCCCTCTGTTTACACACTCTGACTGTTGCTTTACACTCCGGACTACATTATCCATCAGCCACTGCTCCCACCACCTGCGCCCAATCAGAGACAGTATATAAGCCCCGGCCTTCCTGTCACTCTTCGCCGAGTATTGAACTGTTTACATTCATACAAAGCGGTTCTCCGAGTTTCCCCTGTGTCTAGTTTTCTTGTTTTGCCTTGTTTCGTTTAGTCTGTTACGTTGTCTGCCTATCGGATCTCTCGCCTGTCTGACCATTCTATTGCCTCGCCCATTGGATTACGTTCGCCGCCGATCGACCTTGCCCGTCACGGATTACTCTTGTCTTGCCGTCCATACACCTGTCTGCTGTTGTTCGACCCTGCCTGCCTTTGACCATGTCTATGTCTCGTCCCATTAATAAAAGTTTGCGTTTGGATCCGCTCGTCTCTCGTCTCGTTCCGACTGTTACAGAATACTCGGCCACAAAAGGATCCAGCAGCTTTACACCCGGACATTCTGCAGATATGGACACCGACAGGACTCTATTTCGGATCAAACAAGGACCACGCTCACTCGAGCAGTACACCCGTGAGTTTTTAGTTTTTGCTAATTATTCCACCCTACCGGACTGTACTATAATTGAGATTTTTTGTGACGGCGCTAACGAGCACTTGAGGACGAGACTGAGACGCGAGGGTCCGCGCTCTTCACTAGCAGCATTTATTAACTTTGCTCTTATGTGTGTGGGTTCGACATTCACTGTGGGGGTCGCAGAGAGGGAACGCGACCGCGCGTTCCACTCGCAGACTGACAGTCTTGCCGGAGCACGATCCCACAAACACGTTTGCCGCCTGGATCATCGTGAAATGGCGGTCGTGCAGGAGCGCGTTCAAGCTATGACAACGGCCGCAGATAGCGCTGCTCTAATGGCGGCGATGGAGCCCGTTCACAAAATGGCCGCGGTGACTGGGCTCCATCACGTCACAGCTGCCATACCAGAGCCAAGTCAAGTTGCAGCTGCATGTCCTGAGTCAAGTCAAGTTTCTGAGTCAAGCAAGATTTCAGCTACTGCTCCGATGTCAAGTCAAGCTGGAGCTGTGTTTCCTGCATCAAGTCAAGTCAGAGCTGCTCTTCCTAAGGCAAGTCAAGTTAAAGCTGTGTTTCCAGTGTCAAGTCACGCTATTACTGTGGTTCCTGTGTCGAGTCAAATTACAGCTGCCGCTTCTGTCCCAAGAGCCCGAGTCTGCACGCAAGATGGCGGCCGCCACGCCCGAGTCTGCACGCAAGATGGCGGCCGCCACGCCCGAGTCTGCACGCAAGATGGCGGCCGCCACGCCAGAGCCACTGCACAAGATGGCCGCCGTCTCCAAGCCACTGCACAAGATGGCCGCCGTCTCCAAGCCACTCCACAAGATGGCCACCATCTCCAAGCCACTCCACAATATGGCTGCCAGTCCAGAACCTGTGGTCAGCATCCGGACGCCACCTGTGGTTATGATGGCCAATGTGCTGGACACACCCCTAATGACTGTATGGGCAACTAAAGTGGCGCTCCTTCATGTCGCGGTGGCTACCCCTGAGTCAAGTCAAGATGCAGAGTCAAGCCAAGTCACAGTTGTTCCCCACGAGTCAGGTCACACTACAGCTGTTGTTCCTGAGCCAAGCCATGTTGTTCACGAGTCAAGTCCCGGTACAGCGGATCTCCATGAGCCAAGCCAGGTTATAGCAGTTCCTCATGAGCCAAGTCAAGCTGCTGCTGTTATTCCAGAGCCAAGTCAAGCTTCAGCCGCTGCTCCAGAGTCAAGTCAGGCTACAGCTGTAGCTTCCAAGTCCGGTCAAGCTTCCAAGTCCAGTCACGTCAAGGCCGTGGTTCTTGAGTCAAGCAAAGTCACAGTCGTGGTCCCCGAGTCAAGTCAAACCAAAGCTGCTGTTCTCCATGAGTCAAGCCAAGATACAGCTGTTGTTCTCCACGAATCAAGCCAAATCACAGCTGTGCCCCACGAGTCAAGCCAAGTCACAACTGTTCCTCACGAGTCAAGTCACGTTACCGCTGTTGTCCCTGAGTCAAGTCATGTTGTTCCTGAGTCAAGTCATGTTACTACTGGTCACCACAAACCAAGTCAACTCACTACTGGACTTCACAAACCAAGTCACGTCTCGTCGGTCCGTCCTGAGCAACGTCATGTCTCGTCTGACCACCCAGAGCCTTACCATGCCCCGTCTGACGGCCCAGAGTCAGGTCATGCCCCGTCCGACGACCCTAAGCCAAGTCACATCTCGTCAGACATCCTAAGATCACGACCTACCATGATAGCCAGCGTACTGGATCCACCACAACCTCCCGCTGCTGCTCTTCCTTTAATGGCGGTTGCCATTTGGTGTGTGTGTGGGTTGCACACTGTGCCCCTGAGGCCACGTCTGTTCACAAATCAGCTCCAGTGGCCACATCAGTTCACAAGCCTGCTCCAGAGCTCCCATCTGGTCTCAAGCCTGCTCCAGAGCTCCCGTCTGGTCTCAAGCCTGCTCCAGAGCTCCCGTCTGGTCTCAAGCCTGCTCCAGAGGCATTCCCCATCGGAGAAGCTGCGCCAATGCCTCCAGAGGTGTCGGCACCTGCTGTAGAACCTCTTATGGAGGGGGCGTTAACCGCTAAACTCTCTGCTTCTCCCTTTTTCCTGTCTACATCCTCTGTCACTGTTCTCCCCAGGTCCCAGTCTATGACGCAGCCTCCTGTTCCGCCCCGGAGGGCTGCTGCGCCTCCTGTTCCGCCCCGGAGGGCTGCTGCGCTCCTGCTCTGCCTCCTGTTCCGCCCCGGAGGGCTGCTGCGTCTCCTGCTCTGCCTTCTGTTCCGCCCCGGAGGGCTGCTGCACCTTCTCCCCCTATTCTGTCTGCCTTCTCTGTCCCTGCTCTCCCCAGGTCCCAGACCGTGACGCGGATTCCTGCTCCGCCTAGTGCGGCGCCTCCTGCTCAGCCTCCGGCTCCGCCCTGGAGGGCTCTAGCGTCGCCTGCTCCGCCTCCGGCTCCGCCCTGGAGGGCTCCTGGGCCTCCTGCTCTGCCTCCGGCTCCGCCCCGGAGGGCTCCTGCTCCGCCTTCGGCTCTGCCCCGGAGGGCTCCTGCTCCGCCCTGGAGGGCTCCTGCGCCTCATGCCCTGCCTCCGGCTCCGTCCTGGAGGGCTCCTCATCCGGCACCGCCCTGGAGGGCTTCTGTGCCTCCTGCTCCGCTTCCAGCTGCACCCGGGTGGGCTCCTGCTCTGCCGGTCCCGTCTCAATCACTGGGTCCTCCGCAGGGACCTGGTCCTCCAGCCCTTGCCCTGTCTCGCTCCCGCCCCACCACTCCCATGGACTGTTGTTCTGTTGGAGCGTCTGGAAGCCGCTCTTTGGGGGGGGCTATGTTACGGATCTGGTCGGTGAGCTGCGGACCGCTCACCACCAGATGTCGCTCTCCCTCTGTTTACACACTCTGACTGTTGCTTTACACTCCGGACTACATTATCCATCAGCCACTGCTCCCACCACCTGCGCCCAATCAGAGACAGTATATAAGCCCCGGCCTTCCTGTCACTCTTCGCCAAATATTGAACTGTTTACATTCATACAAAGCGTTTCTCCGAGTTTCCCCTGTGTCTAGTTTTCTTGTTTTGCCTTGTTTCGTTTAGTCTGTTACGTTGTCTGCCTATCGGATCTCTCGCCTGTCTGACCATTCTATTGCCTCGCCCATTGGATTACGTTCGCCGCCGATCGACCCTTGCCCGTCACGGATTACTCTTGTCTTGCCGTCCATACACCTGTCTGCTGTTGTTCGACCCTGCCTGCCTTTGACCATGTCTATGTCTCGTCCCATTAATAAAAGTTTGCGTTTGGATCCGCTCGTCTCGTTCCTACTGTTACATTGAGACACTCAATCCTCTCCTCAGTGAAGACACATGAAAACCTACTTGGATTTTGCAAAAAAGCATCTAAAGGACCCTCAGACAATGAGGAACAAGATTCTCTGGTCTGTGAACCTCAATTCTAAGCATCATGTTTGAAGGAAAACAAGCATTGCTCTTCACCTGCAGAATACCATCCCAAAAGTAAAGTGTGCTGGTAGCAGCCTCATGCTTTGGGGCTGTTTTTTAGCGGCAGGGATTGAGGGACTCATCAGAATAGAAGGAAAGCTCAATGCCCCAAAATATTGAGATAACCTTAATGAAAACCCAGTCCAGAATATTCAGAACCTCAGACTGGGCAGAAGGTTCACCTTCCAATAGGAGAATGACCCTAAGCACACAGCAAGAGTGGCTTGTAGACAACTCTGTGAATGTCCTTGATTGGCTCAGCCAGGGCCTTGGCTTGAACACAATCAAATATTTTTAGAGAAACCTGAAAGCATCATACCCAAATAGATCTGAGGCTGTAAAGGTGCTTCAACTAAGTGCTGAATACTTATGCAATGTACTTATTTCAGTGTTTTTTTT
>VONZ01003442.1:0-21411 GCA_012976165.1 Labeo catla
ATTGTATTGTCCATCATAGATGTGCTGTAGTGTTAGCCATATATTTTGGGTTGGACCATAGCATCGGATCATAGCTGGTGCTATAACAGTTAAAAAGGCTTCAAAAACACAACATTTCTATTGTAATTGGCCTCGAATTGCTAAAAAAAAAAAGCTCATTTTTTCACACAAACACTAGATCTTCATACCATATGATAGATCTCCTCATTCTCAACAATTTTTTGTCTAAGACCATTGCTGTCAATCCAACTGTTCTTTAAATATGTTCTTTAAATCTACTGTACCCAAAAGCCTAAAATTTTTAAAAGAAAGCTTGCAATGTCGCAAAACTGTGACAAAAATGACAAATAATCTCATTCTAAACAAATACGCAAAATTTAAGAAAGACTGGGCAAAAATAATACTATAATAGTTATGATGTTTAAAATCTCAGTGTTTGTATGAGACATTGCATGAAATTGCAATAATAACCACTAGATGTCAGTAGAAGACCACTAATGGGCTTATTCAGCTGAACACAACTGCTTTTAATAGGTTTGATGATCGATTAACACTTATAAAATCACTGTTATAACATTTAAAATCACATTTAGGCAAAGCTTACAATTTTGTTCATACAGACATATCAGTTTTTTACAATTATGCCACATTATGATTACACTGAAATCTGAAAAAGACACACACTGTTACAAAGAGAATACTTGCAAGTAAAAGTGTTGGCCCATATCATTTATTTCAAATATCTGTACAAGAAAATGTGCATGCATGTATGTCTCTGTGTGTGTAAACATGTTTATTCAGTATTAATATATTAGTTTAAACGTTTTGTTTCTGTGTGTGTATTTCTGTGAGCATATTCTCCATTTTGGATGTGTTTTACTGTCAGCCATGAATCCAGGTTGGCCTAGACCCTAAGCATAGCACCTTAAAGACCTTAAAATGCTCGAACCCCGATAATTGCTGCTTGCAGCTATATTATCTATTTGTAATTGATAGGATAATTTTTTTTTTCCCCTAAAACTGAATGGGGAGCCCAAACCGTAAGGCCTAGAGACTTGAAACTTGGCCAGAAGGTAGAGCTCCCTGTGGGGGCATTCTGACAAAGACTGAGCCTAATCGGCCTAAAGGTGGCGCTACAGCGCAAAAAACTAAAATTTATCAGTTTATTGGCCTAAGCTCGTAAACCGTTTGTCGTAGTCTCAAAAACTTTACATCGTTGCGTTCCTTGGGTCAGCCCGAACAAAAGTGGAGTGCGAAACTTTTGAGCTGCGACGCACGGTTGACCCCGAAAAATGGACGTGAATCCGAAACCTACTTTTGCGAACTAGTCCTAGGTTTTTCACCCAATCGGAACCAAACCAGTGCAGAAATATTCTCTGGACACTGAATATCAATAATTATCAAAAAAAAGTTGAACTTTTCACTCACGGTCACAAAGGGCCACCAAAACGTTCCAAAGTGACAGGGCCACTTTTACTAAAATGGCTATAACTTTTGAAAGGAATGAGATATCTTCACCAAACTTGGTACACATATGTATAAGCTTAATCTTTGGTCAAATCAAAAAAAATGCGGAGCTTGACCACTCGGTGGCGCTATAAAACTGAAAAAACATATTATTGGCTATAAATACATCGCCGTTAGTCCGATTGACTTGAAAATTGGTATGCAGTCTCTTGGACCAAAGGGGCACAAGTGTCTATGAGGACATTTGTGTATCTTAAAAAACATGGCTGCAATCGACCAATAAAGTTTGAGCACCTATTAGACAAGGTTAATGGAGGCCAATCTTAACGAAACTCACTGGGCATGTTCGACTCATGGCCCTAAAGATCTGTAAGAATTTTGAAAGAAATCGGCCACTAGTTGGTGCTAACGAGTTTTTTTTGCCTCTGTACACACGTGGTGTTTCACACATCCACACAATATGCATATCATTTGATAGATCTCCTCATGATGAGCAACTTTGCCTCAAGAACCATTGCTGTCAATCAAACCGTTCATTAATTATTCACAAATATGTGAAAAACCTACTTTTGTGAACTAGTCCTAGGTTTTTCACTCAATCTCAATCAAACCACTGCAGCGCAGTTCTCCAGACTCTCTAGATCAATAATTATCAAAAAAATGTTGAATTTTGTCCTTTAATTAGTTGTAATGGGGCCGTTTACAAAAGAGACGTGGCCACATATACTCAAAAGCTTTTAAAACCAAAACGAAAACTCAAAACTTTACGAAAATTGGAGAAAACATGTGGCAGATGATTTTTAACAAGCATGCAAAGTTTCGTGGAGATCAGAGCATAGATAGCGCTATAACAGTTAAAAAGGCTTTAAAAACAAGATTTCTATGGTAAATGGCCTCAAATTGTTAAAAAATGCTCATCTATTCACACAAACACTAGATCTTACACTTATATCTGTATGATATATCCTCTCATTCTGAACAAATTTGCATACCACCTCAAAGGCCTTAAATGCTCGAACCCCGGTAATTGCTGCTTGCAGCTATATTTTATTATTATTATTATTATTATTATTATTCTTCCCTAGAACTGATCGTGCAGCCCAAACCGTAAGGCCTAGAGAGCTGAAACTTGGGCAGAAGGTAGTAGGCCTCCTCGCTACTCAGGCGCAAAGAACCGGCCCAATCGGCCTAAAGGTGGCGCTACAGCGCAAAAAACTAACTTTTTTTACATTTTTGGCCCTAGCTCGTACATTTTTTGTCGTAGACTCAAAAAATTTACATCGTTGCAATCCTTGGGCCAATACGCACAAAAGTGCACTGGCGCAGATTTTTCGTACGAAGCCCGGTTTTTCCGCAAAATGGCCGAATGTCCGAAACCTACTTTTGCGAACTAGTCCTAGGTTTTTCGCCCGATCGGAACCAAACCAGTGCAGAAATGTTCTCTGGACAGTGAATACCAATAATTATCAAAAAAATCTCAAATTTTGACTCATCGTTGCGAAAGGGCCCCAAAAAGTTTGTCAGGTGGAGGTCCATTTTTACTAAAATGGCTATAACTCATGAACCAAATGAGATATCTTCACCAAACTCGGTACACATGTGTATACGCTGAATCTTTGGTCAAATAAAAAAAATTGCACAGCTCTGCCACTTGGTGGCGCTATAAGCCTGAAAAAACATAAAAATGACTATAACTATGCAATTGTTAGTCTGATCGACCTCAAACTTGGTATGCAGTGTCTCTGTCCGATGTGCCATAAGGGTCTATGAGGACATTGGCGTATCTCAAAAAACATGGCCGCCATCGGCCAATGAAGTTTGAGCACCCATTAGACAAGGTTAACAGAGGCCGATCGGAACGAAACTCACCGGGCATATTCGACTCATGGCCCTAAAGGTCTGTAAGAATTTTGAAACAAATTGGCCACTAGTTGGCGCTAACGAGTTTTTTGCCTCTGTAACGTGCCTCACTCACGTGGTGTTTCACACATCCACACAATATACATATCATTTGATAGACCTCCTCATGATGAACAACTTTGCCTCAAGAACTATTGCTGTCAATCAAATCGCTCATTAAATATTCACAAATATGTGAAAAACCTACTTTTGCGAACTAGTCCTAGGTTTTTTGCTCAATCTCGATCAAACCACTGCAGTAATATTCTCTGGACTCTCTAGATCAATAATTATCAAAAAAATGTTGAATTTTGTCCTTCGGTTAGCTATAACGGGGTCATTTAGAAAAGGGGCGTGGCCACATATACCCAAAAGCCTATAAAACCTAAACAAAAACTCAAAATTTTACAAAAGTTGGAGAAAATATGTGGCAGATGACTCTTAACAAGCATGTAAAATTTCATGGAGATCGGACGATAGGTGGCGCTATGACAGTTAAAAAGGCTTCAAAAGCACGAAATTTCAAAAGTAAATTGCCTTAAATTGCTATAACATGCTCATATAATCACAGAAACACGAGAACTTCATACCATATGATAGATCTCCTCATGCTGAGCAACTTTGCCTCAAGAACCACTGCTGTCAATCAAGTCGTTTATTACATATTCACAAATATGTGAAAAACCCACTTTTGCGAACTAGTCCTAGGTTATTCACTCGATCTCGATCAAACCACTGCAGCACAGTTCTCCAGGCTCCCTAGATCAATAATTATCAAAAAAAAGTTAAACTTTTGACTCACGGTCGCAAAGGGGCGCCAAAACGTTCGAAAGAGGCGGGGCCACTTTTAGTAAAATGGCTATAACTTTGGAACAGAATGACATATCATCACCAAACTCAGAACACATATGTAAAAGCTCAGCCTTTGGTCAAATCCAAAAAATTGCGGAGCTTGACCACTTGGTGGCGCTATAATAGAGAAAAAACATAAAAATGGCTATAACTTCGCAACCGTCAGTCCAATCAACCTGAAAATTGGTATGCAGTGTCTCTGTCCAATGTGCCATAAGGGTCTATGAGGACATTTGCGTATCTCAAAAAACATGGCCGCCATCCGCCAATGAAGTTTGAGCACCCATTAGACAAGGTTAACAGAGGCTGATCAGAACGAAACTCATTGGGCATATTCGACTCATGGCTCTAAAGGTCTGTAAGAATTTTGAAAGAAATCGGCCACTAGTTGGCGCTAACGAGTTTTATGGCTATGTAATCACGTGGTGTTTCACAAATCCACACAATATGCATATCATTTGATAGATCTCCTCATGATGAACAACTTTGCCTCGAGAACCATTGCTGTGAATCAAACCGTTCATTAATTATTCAATAATATGTCAAAAACCTACTTTTGCAAACTAGTCCTAGGTTTTTCGCTCAATCTCGATCAAACCACTGCAGCGGAGTTCTCCAGACTCTCTAGATCAATAATTATCAAAAAAATCTGGAATTTTGTCCTTTGGTTAGCTATAAAGGGGTCATTTAGAAAAGGGGTGTAGCCACATATACACAAAAGCCTATAAAACCTAAACAAAAACGCAAAACTTTCCAAAAATTGGTAAGAACATGTGTCAGATGACTCTTAACAAGCATGCAACGTTTCGTGAACATTGGACAATAGGTGGCGCTATAAGCTTCAAAAACACTGGATTTCTATGGTAAATCATCTCAAATTGCTAAAAAAATGCTCATACATTCACACAAACACTAGATCTTCATATCATATGACAAATCTCATTTTGAAAAACTTTGCATAGCACCTTAAAGGCCTTAAATGCTCGAACCCCGGTAATTGCTGCTTGCAGCTATATTTATTATTATTATTATTCTTCTCCGGTAAAACTGATCGTGCAGCCCACACCGTAAGGCCTAGAGAGCTGAAACTTGGTCAGATCGTAGTAGTCTTGCTCGCTACTCAGATACAAAGTCTCGCCCAAATCGGCCTAAAGGTGGCGCTACAGCGCAAAAAACGAACTTTTTTTACATTTTTGGCCATAGCTCGTATAATTTTTGTCGTAGACTCAAAAACTTTACATCGTTGCAATCCTTGGGTCAATACGCACAAAAGTGCACAGGTGCGATTTGTGCTCTAGGACGTACCGTTTTTCCGCAAAATGGCATTATATCTGAAACCTACTTTTGCGAACTAGTCCTAGGTTTTTCGCCCGATCCGAACCAAACCAGTGCAGAAATGTTCTCTGGACAGTGAATATCAATAATTATCAAAAAAATGTTAAATTTTGACACATCGCTGCGAAGGGGCCCCAAAAAGTTTGTCAGGTGGAGGGCCATCTTTACTAAAATGGCTATAACTCATGAACCAAATGAGATATCTTCACCAAACTCGGTGCTCATGTGTATAAGCTCAATCTTTGGTCAAATCAAAAAAATTGCACAGCTCTGCCACTTGGTGGCGCTATAAGCCTGAAAAAACATAAAAATGACTATAACTATACAATCGTTGGTCCGATCGACCTGAAAATTGGTATGCAGGGTCTCTGTCCAATGTGCCATAAGGGTCTATAAGGACAATGGCGTATCTCAAAAAACATGGCCGCCATCGGCCAATGAAGTTTGAGCACCTATTAGACAAGGTTAACGAAGGTCAATCGGAATGAAACTCACTGGGCATGTTCGACTCATGGCCCTAAACGTCTGTAAGAATTTTGAAAGAAATCGGTCACTAGTTGGCTCTAACGAGTTTTATGGCTCTGTAATCACGTGGTGTTTCACACATCCACACAATATGCATATCATTTGATAGATCTCCTCATGATGAACAACTTTGCCTCAAGAACCATTGCTGTCAATCAAACCGTTCATTAATTATTCACAAATATGTGAAAAACCTACTTTTGCGAACTAGTCCTAGGTTTTTCGCTCAATCTTGATCAAACCACTGCAGCGCAGTTCTCCAGACTCTCTAGATCAATAATTATCAAAAAAATGTGGAATTTTGTCCTTTGGTTAGCTATAACGGTGTCATTTAGAAAAGGGGCGTGGCCACATATATCCAAAAGCCTATAAAACCTACACAAAAACTCAAAACTTTACAAAAGTTGGAGAAAACATGTGTCAGATGACTCTTAACAAGCATGCAAAGTTTCGTGAAGATCGGACCATAGGTGGCGCTATAACAGTTAAAAAGGCTTCAAAAACACAAGCTGTGTATGGTAATTGGCTTCAAATGGAAAAGTAAATGCTAGTATATTCACATAAACACTAGATCTTCATATCATTTGATAGATCTCCTCATAATGAACAACTTTGCCTCAAGAACCATTGCTGTCATTCAAGTCGTTCATTCATAATTTAGAAATATGTTAAAAACCTACTTTTGCGAACTAGTCCTAGGTTTTTTGCTTAATCTCGATCAAACCACTGCAGTAATATTCTCTGGACTCCCTAGATCAATAATTATCAAAAAAATGTTGAATTTTGTCCTTCGTTTAGCTATAACGGGGTCATTTACAAAAGGGGCGTGGCCACATATACTCAAAAGCCTATAAAACCTAAACAAAATCTCAAAACTTTATGAAAATGAGAACATGTGTCAGATGATTCTTAACAAGCATGCAAAGTTTCGTGAAGATCGGACCATAGGTGGCGCTATAACAGTTAAAAAGGCTTCAAAAACACAAGGTGTGTATGGTAAATGGCTTCAAATGGTTAAATAAATGCTAATTGCATTTAGATAGCCATTTAGTAGGGGTGTGACGAGACACTAATCCCATGAGACGAGACGAGACAGGAGATTGGGTTCACAGAACGAGACGAGACAAGATTTTTAAACTTTTCTTAAGAAATCCTCAATAATGAAATATATAGGGAAAATAGTCTTTTATTCAACTGAAAAACACAAAATGCAAAAAAAATTAAGGTGCATTTTTACCTTTATGAAATTAAACTTCAAATTTAATGAATAATATGCAGTAATAAACAACATTTAAACAAGGGCTTCATGATTCTGGATAAATTGAGAATCGTGGTTGTTTTTTATAAATGGGAGATTACGATTCTCTCACGATTCTGGAGAAAAAAGATTAGAAAACTAAACAAAATAACAATTTACTAGTGGTTCTGACAAACTGTTCATTGCTTAAGTCTTTTAAAAACATATATTCATTTAAACCAAATAAAAAAAAAAAACATTCAATAAAGGAGACAGTGTCTCACTTCATTAAGACTTGTTTGACTATTGAAATCTCCTGAATGAATGATTCAATGGCATACTTTTTTTTTTAAACGGGCAGTTGTCGCCACCTCCTGGCGGAAGAGGATAAGCGTTACAATAGATACACGTGTTAAAATACTTTGGTTTTGATCGCTACTGTAGACAATAAGTGTTTATACCCAAACTATAAACTTTTATCCCAGTACTTCTATTATTTAAATATCTGTAACACAGAAATAATGATTATAATGTGGTTGAAAAGACTGTTTGTGTTGCTCTTTCTGCGTTCACATTTACTCCGACCTTCTGATTCATTACCATGGGCAGCGACAAAACCTGCTTCTCACGCTCCACTGACACTGGCGATGTGAAACAGTCCTAATAGACATAGATAACTCATTGTCATTTAGGAATAAGATTGCGTGGGTGTTTGAATCGACACCTCAATATTTTAAGGATTAATAGTGCAGCTCTAATGTAAACATGGCAAAATGTTGTGGGAGGATACTGTCACAAGATCTCGCGAAATCCGACCGGTCTTGTCACATACGTACCATTTAGATAGCCACTTAATAATAAGATCATGATCTACTGTACCCGAGTCTATAAAACCTAAAAGAAAAGAAAATTTCACAAACCTAAGTCAAATCATCATCATATGATTCTAAACAAGCCTGCATTTTAAAGACATCAGGCAAAAAAAGGCAATGTAACAATTATAAAGCTTAAAAACAATGCTCTCTTTAAAATGTCATGAAATTACAACTATAACCACTAGATGGCAGTAGGAGACCACTAATGGCTCATTGAAATGACTACAACAGTGCTATTCACAGATTGTTTTCCATTCATTTCACTTCATTCAAAGACTAAATCACTGTTATAACATTTCAAATCACATTTAGTCAAAGTTTAACACTTCATTTAAACACATATATCATATTTGACAATAATACAAGATTATGATTACAGTGAAACCTGAAAATTATATATAAAGTCTTAAAAAGACTTGCACTAAACATTTTGTCACCTACCATTTAATACACAAATCTCTTATGTGCAAAAAAAATGTGTGTGTTTGTGTGTGTGTGTGTGTGTGTGTGTGCAGTAATGCTTAATGAACATTAATATAACAGTTTAACTATTTAATTTCTGTTTGTGAGTGTATTCTCCATCATGGATGTGGCTACTTAATAAGATGATCATGAGCTACTGTACCCAAAAGTCTATAAAACCTAAAAGAAAACAAAATTTCACAAACCTAAGTAAAATCATCATCATACGATTTTAAACAAACATACATTTCATAGACATTAGGCAAAAAAGGCCATGTAACAGTTATAAAGCTTAAAAGTAATGGATCTCTCTTTAAAACGTGCAATTGCAACTATAACCACTAGATGGCAGTAGAAGACCACTAATGGGTCACTGAAATGACTAGAACAGTGCATTTTCATGGTTTCAAGCTTTAATTTCATACAAAGATGATACTAAATCAATGTTATATCATTTCAAATCACATTTAGTAACACTTTACCACTTCATTTATACAGATGTATTACATTTGACAATTATGCAAGATTATGATTACAGTGAAACCTGAAAATGATATATAAACTCTTAAAAACATAAGACTTACAGTAAGCATTTTGTCACCTACTATTTATGACCGAAATCTCTTATGTGCAACAAAATGTGTGTGTGTGTGTGTGTGTGTAATAATGCTTAATGAACTTTAATATAATAGTTTAACTATTTCATATTCTGTGTTTGTGATTGTATTGTCCATCATAGATGTGCTGTAGTGTTAGCCATATATTTTGGGTTGGACTACATCCTAAAACCATAGCAACCATAGCATCGGATCATAGGTGGCGCTATAACAGTTAAAAAGGCTTCAAAAACACAACATTTCTATTGTAATTGGCCTCGAATTGCTAAAAAATGCTCATTTTTTCACACAAACACTAGATCTTCATACCATATGATAGATCTCCTCATTCTCAACAATTTTTTTGTCTAAGACCATTGCTGTCAATCCAACTGTTCTTTAAATATGTTCTTTAAATGTACTGTACCCAAAAGCCTAAAATTTTTAAAAGAAAGCTTGCAACGTCTCAAAACTGTGACCAAAATGACAAATAATCTCATTCTAAACAAATATGCAAAACTTAAGAGAGACTGGGCAAAAATAACACTATAATAGTTATGATGTTTAAAATCTCAGTGTTTGTATGAGACATTGCATGAAATTGCAATAATAACCACTAGATGTCAATAGAAGACCACTAATGGGCTCATTCAGATGAACAGAACTGTTTTTAATAGGTTTGATGATCGATTAACACTCATAAAATCACTGTTATAACATTTAAAATCACACAGAGAATACTTGCAAGTAAAAGTGTTGGCCCATATCATTTATTTCAAATATCTGTACAAGAAAATGTGTATGCATGTATGTCTGTGTGTGTGTAAACATGTTTATTGAGTATTAATATATTAGTTTAAACTCTTCGTTTCTGTGTGTGTATTTCTGTGAGCATATTCTCCATTTTGGATGTGTTTTACTGTCAGCCATGAATCCAGGTTGGCCTAGACCCTAAGCATACCACCTTAAAAACCTTAAAATGCTCGAACCCCGATAATTGCTGCTTGCAGCTATATTATCTATTTGTAATTGATAGGATAATTTTTTTTTTCCCCTAAAACTGAATGGGCAGCCCAAACCGTAAGGCCTAGAGACTTGAAACTTGGCCAGAAGGTAGAGCTCCCTGGGGGGACATTCTGACAAAGACTGAGCCTAATCGGCCTAAAGGTGGCGCTACAGCGCAAAAAACTAAAATTTATCAGTTTATTGGCCTAAGCTCGTAAACCGTTTGTCGTAGTCTCAAAAACTTTACATCGTTGCGTTCCTTGGGTCAGCCCGAACGAAAGTGGAGTGCGAAATTTTTGAGCTGCGACGCACGGTTGACCCCGAAAAATGGACGTGAATCTGAAACCTACTTTTGCAAACTAGTCCTAGGTTTTTCACCCAATCGGAACCAAACCAGTGCAGAAATATTCTCTGGACACTGAATATCAATAATTATCAAAAAAAAGTTGAACTTTTCACTCACGGTCACAAAGGGCCACCAAAACGTTCCAAATTGACGGGGCCACTTTTACTAAAATGGCTATAACTTTTGAAAGGAATGAGATATCTTCACCAAACTTGGTACACATATGTATAAGCTTAATCTTTGGTCAAATCAAAAAAATTGCGGAGCTTGACCCCTTGGTGGCGCTATAAAACTGAAAAAACATATTATTGGCTATAAATGCACCGCCGTTAGTCCGATTGACTTGAAAATTGGTATGCAGTCTCTTGGACCAAAGGGGCACAAGTGTCTATGAGAACATTGGCGTATCTCAAAAAACATGGCCGCCATTGGCCAATGAAGTTTGAGCACCTGTTTGACAAGGTTAACGGAGGTCGATTGGAACGAAACTCACTGGGCATGTTCGACTCATGGCCCTAAAGGTCTGTAAGAATTTTGAAAGAAATCGGCCACTAGTTGGCGCTAACGAGTTTTTTGCCTTTGTACACACGTGGTGTTTCACATATCCACACAATATGCATATCATTTGATAGATCTCCTCATGATGAACAACTTTGCCTCAAGAACCATTGCTGTCAATCAAATCGTTCATTAATTATTCACAATTATGTGAAAAACCTACTTTTGTGAACTAGTCCTAGGTTTTTTGCTCAATCTTGATCAGACCACTGCAGCACAATTCTCTGGACTCTCTAGATCAATAATTATCAAAAAAATGTGAAATTTTGTCATTTGGTTAGCCATAACGGGGGCATTTACAAAAGGGGCGTTGCCAAAAATACCCAAAAGCTTATAAAACCTAAACAAAAACTCAAAACTTTACGAAAATTGGTGAGAACATGTGACAGATGACTCTGAATAAGCATGCAAAGTTTTGTGAAGATCGGACCATAGGTGGCGCTATAACAGTTAAAAAGGCTTCAAAAACACAAGCTGTGTATGGTAAATGGCTTCAAACGGCTAAATATATGCACTTATATTTACACAAACACTAAATCTTCATATCATTTGATAGATCTCCTCATGATGAACAACTTTGCCTCAAGAACCATTGCTGTCAACCAAATCCCTCATTAAATATTCACAAATATGTGAAAAACCTACTTTTGCGAACTAGTTCTAGGTTTTTTGCTCAATCTCGATCAAACCATTGCAGTAATATTCTCTGGACACTCTAGATCAATAATTATCAAAAAAATGTTGAATTTTGTCCTTCGGTTAGATGTAATGGGGGTATTTACAATAGGGCGTTGCCACATATACCCAAAACCTTATAAAACCAAAACGAAAACTCAAAATGTTACGAAAATAGGAGAAAACCTGTGTCAGATGATTCTTAACAAGCATGCAAAGCTTCATGGAGATCAGAGCATAGATGGCGCAATAACAGTTAAAAAGGCTTTAAAAACAAGATTTATATGGTAAATGGCCTCAAATTGTTAAAAAATGCTCATCTATTCACACAAACACTAGATCTTACACTTACATCTGTATGATATATCCCCTCATTCTGAACAACTTTGCATACCACCTAAAAGGCCTTAATGCTCGAACCCCGGTAATTGCTGCTTGCAGCTATATTTAGGGGTTCGAGTGCGTAGCACTGAAACCCTATTGTAATTGTTAGGATTTTTATTATTATTTTTATTATTATTTTTCTGCCGTAAAACTGATCGTGCAGACCAAACCGTAAGTCCTAGAGCCTTCAAACTTGGCCAGATGGTAGACCTCAATTTGGGGAGAACCTATCAAAGTATGAGCCCAAACGGCCCATAGGTGGCGCTATAGTGAACCAAAACGCGAAAGTGCTCATAACTCCTAAACCGCTTGTCATAGACTCAAAAAAATTAGATATTTGGAATCCTTGGGTCAATACAAATTGAAAAACCCCCCTGTGATTTGGGGTCCTGGAGGCCCCGTTTTCCCGCAAATTTTAATCATGTCCAAAACCTACTTTTGTGAACTAGTCCTAGGTTTTTCGCCCGATCGGAACCAAACCAGTGCAGAAATGTTCACTGGACAGTGAAGATCAATAATTATCAAAAAAATGTCATATTTCCACTCATCGTTGCGAAGGGGCCGCAAAAAGTTTGTCAGGTGGAGGGCCATTTTTACTAAAATGGCTATAACTCATGAACCGAATGAGGTATCTTCACCAAACTCGGTACGCATGTGTAATATCTCAATCTTTGGTGAAATAAAAAAATTGCCGAGCTTGACCACTTGGTGGCGCTATGAGATGCAAAAACACAAAAACAGCTATAATTACACAACTGTTAGTCCGATCGACCTCAAACTTGGTATGCAGTGTCTCTGTCCAATGTCCCACAAGGGTCTATGAGGACATTGGCGTATCTCAAAAAACATGGCCGCCATCGGCCAATGAAGTTTGAGCACCTATTAGACAAGCTTAACAGAGGCCGATCGGAACGAAACTCACTAGGCATATTCGACTCATGGCCATAAAGGTATGTAAGAATTTTGAAACAAATCGGCCACTAGTTGGCGCTAACAAGGTTTTTGCCTCTGTAATCACGTGGTGTTTCACACATCCACAAAATATGCATATCATTTGATAGATCTCCTCATGATGAACAACTTTGCCTCTAGAACCATTGCTGTCAATCAAATCAATCATTAAATATTCACAAATATGTGAAAAAGCTACTTTTGCGAACTAGTCCTAGGTTTTTTGCTCAATCTCGATCAAACCACTGCAGTAATATTCTCTGGACTCTCTAGATCAATAATTATCAAAAAAATGTTGAATTTTGTCCTTTGGGTAGCTATAACGGTGTCATTTAGAAAAGGGGCGTGGCCACATATACCCAAAAGCCTATAAAACCTAAACAAAAACTCAAAACTTTACAAAAGTTGGAGAAAACATGTGTCAGATGACTCTTAAGAAGCATGTAAAATTTCATGGAGATCGGACCATAGATGGCGCTATGACAGTCAAAAAGGCTTCAAAAACACGAAATTTCAAAAGTAAATTGCCTTAAATTGCTATAACATCCTCATATAATCACAGAAACACTACAACTTCATACCATATGATAGATCTCCTCATGCTGAGCAACTTTGCCTCAAGAACCTTTGCTGTCAATCAAGTCGTTTATTACATATTCACAAATATTTGAAAAACCTACTTTTGCGAACTAGTCCTAGGTTATTCACTCGATCTCGATCAAACCACTGCAGCACAGTTCTCCAGACTCCCTAGATTAATAATTATCAAAAAGAAGTTAAACTTTTGACTCACGGGCGCAAAGGGGCGCCAAAACTTTCGAAAGAGGCGGGGCCACTTTCACTAAAATGGCTATAACTTTGGAACAGAATGACATATCATCACCAAACTCAGAACATATATATAAAAGCTCAGTCTTTGGTGAAATCAAAAAATTGCGGAGCTTGACCACTTGGTGGCGCTATAATAGAGAAAAAACATAAAAATGGCTATAACTTCGCAACCCGTCAGTCCAATCAACCTGAAAATTGGTATGCTGTGCCTCTGTCCAATGTGCCATAAGGGTCTATGAGAACATTTGCGTATCTCAAAAAACATGGCCGCCATCGACCTATGAATTTTGAGCACCTATTAGACAAGGTTAACGGAGGCCGATAGGAAAGAAACTCACTGGGCATGTTCGACTCATGGTCCTAAAGGTCTGTAAGAATTTTGAAACAAATCGGCCACTAGTTGGCGCTAACGAGTTTTATGGCTCTGTAATCACGTGGTGTTTCACAAATCCACATAATATGCATATCATTTGATAGATCTCCTCATGATGAACAACTTTGCCTCAAGAACCATTGCTGTCAATCAAACCGTTCATTAATTATTCAATAATATGTCAAAAACCTACTTTTGCGAACTAGTCCTAGGTTTTTCGCTCAATCTCGATCAAACCACTGCAGTCATCTTCTCTGGACTCTCTAGATCAATAATTATCAAAAAAATGTTGAATTTTGTCCTTCGGTTAGCTGTAATGGGGCCATTTACAATAGGGGCTTGGCCACATATACCCAAAAGCTTATAAAACCAAAACGAAAACTTAAAACTTTACGAAAATTGGAGAAAACATGTGTCAGATGACTCTTAAGAAGCATGCAAAGTTTCATGGAGATCGGAGCATAGGTGGCGCAATAACAGTTAAAAAGGCTTTAAAAACAAGATTTCTATGGTAAATGGCTTCAAATTGTTAAAAAATGCTCATCTATTCACACAAACACTACATCTTACACTTACATCTGTATGATATATCCCCTCATTCTGAACAACTTTGCATACCACCTCAAAGGCCTTAAATGCTCGAACCCCGGTAATTGCTGCTTGCAGCTATATTTAGGGGTTCGAGCACGCAGTGCTGAAACCCTATTGTAATTGTCAGGATTATTATTATTATTCTTTTCCGCTAAAACTGATCGTGCAGACCAAACCGTAAGGCCTAGAGAGCTGAAACTTGGCCAGAAGGTAGAGCTCCCTGAGGGGACGTTCTGACAAAGACTCACCCCAATCGGCCTATAGGTGGCGCTACAGCGAACAAAATTGTGAAATCGATCATAACTCCTAAACCGTTTGTCGAACACTGAAGTGTCTTATATCATTGGAATCCTTGGCTCAATCAAAACAAAATGGCTATCTCCGATTTCATTTCCGGTATGCAAATTTTTCCGCCATTTTGAAATTTGTTAAAAACCTACTTTTGCGAACTAGTCCTAGGTTTTTCGACCAATCGGAACCAAACCAGTGCAGAAATGTTCTCTGGAGAGTGAAGATCAATAATTATCAAAAAAAAGTTGAAATTTTGACTCACGATCGCAAAGGGGCGCCAAAACGTTCGAAAGAGGCGGGGCCATTTTTACTAAAATGGCTATAACTTTTGAACGGAATGACATATCATCACCAAACTCGGTACACATATGTACAAGCTCAATCTTTGGTCAAATCAAAACAATTGCGGGGCTTGACCACTTGGTGGCGCTATAAGGTGGAAAAAACATGAAAATGACTATAACTATGCAATTGTTGGTCCGATCGATCTGAAAATTGGTATGCAGTGTCTCTGTCCAATGTGCCATAAGGGTCTATGAGGACATTGGCGTATCTCAAAAAACATGGCTGCCCTCAGCCAATGAAATTTGAGCACCTATTAGACAAGGTTAACAGAGGCCGATCGGAACGAAACTCACTGGGCATGTTCGACTCATGGCCCTAAAGGTCTGTAAGAATTTTGAAAGAAATCGGCCACTAGTTGGTGCTAACGAGTTTTCTTGCCTCTGTAATCACGTGGTGTTTCACACATCCACACAATATGCATATCATTTGATAGATCTCCAAATGCTGAGCAACTTTGCCTCAAGAACCATTGCTGTCAAACAAACCGTTCATTAATTATTCACAAATATGTGAAAAACCTACTTTTGCGAACTAGTCCTAGGTTTTTCACTCAATCTCGATCAAACCACTGCAGTCATATTCTCTGGACTCTCTAGATCAATAATTATCAAAAAAATGTGGAATTTTGTCCTTTGGTTAGCTATAACGGGGTCATTTAGAAAAGGGGCGTGGCCACATATATCCAAAAACCTATAAAACCTAAACAAAAACTCAAAACTTTCTGAAAATTGGTAACAACATGTGTCACATGACTCTTAACAAGCATGCAAAGTTTCGTGCAGATCGGACCATAGGTGGCGCTATAACAGTTAAAAAGGCTTCAAAAACACAACCTGTGTATAGTAAATGGCTTCAAATGGCTAAATAAATGCTCATATATTCACACAAACACTAGATCTTCATATCATTTGATAGATCTCCTCATGATGAACAACTTTGCCTCAAGAACCATTGCTGTCATTCAAGTCGTTCATTAAATATTCACAAATATGTTAAAAACCTACTTTTGCGAACTAGTCCTAGGTTTTTCACTCGATCTTGAGCAGACCACTGCAGTAATATTCTCTGGACTCTCTAGATCAATAATTATCAAAAAAAATTTGAATTTTGTCCTTTGGTTAGCTATAACGGGGTCATTTACAAAATGGGTGTGGCCACATATACGCAAAATCCTATAAAACCTAAACAAAAACTCAAAACTTTCTGAAAATTGGTAACAACATGTGTCAGATGACTCTTAACCAGCATGCAATGTTTCATGGAGATCACACCATAGGTGGCGCTATAAGCTTCAAAAACACTGGTTTTCTATGGTAAATGGTCTCAAATTGCTGAAAAAATTCTCATATATTCACACAAACACTAGATCTTCATATCATATGACAAATCTTTTGAACAACTTTGCATAGCACCTTAAAGGCCTTAAATGCTCGAACCCCGGTAATTGCTGCTTGCAGCTATATTATCTATTTGTAATTGATAGGATAATTTTTTTTTTTCCCTAAAACGGAATGGGCAGCCCAAACCGTAAGGCCTAGAGACTTGAAACTTGGCCAGAAGGTAGAGCTCCCTGTGGGGACATTCTGACAAAGACTGAGCCTAATTGGCCTAAAGGTGGCGCTACAGCGCAAAAAACTAAAATTTATCAGTTTATTGGCCTAAGCTCGTAAACCGTTTGTCGTAGACTCAAAAACTTTACATCGTTGCGTTCCCTGGGTCAGCCCGAACAAAAGTGGAGTGCAAAATTTCTGAGCTGCGACGCACGGTTGACCCCGAAAAATGGACGTGAATCCGAAAACTACTTTTGCGAACTAGTCCTAGGTTTTTCACCCAATCGGAACCAAACCAGTGCAGAAATATTCTCTGGACACTGAATATCAATAATTATCAAAAAAAAGTTGAACTTTTCACTCACGGTCACAAAGGGCCACCAAAACGTTCCAAATTGACGAGGCCACTTTTAGTAAAATGGCTATAACTTTTCAAAGGAATGAGATATCTTCACCAAACTTGGTACACATATGTATGAGCTTAATCTTTGGTCAAATCAAAAAAATTGCGGAGCTTGACCACTTGGTGGCGCTATAAAACTGAAAAAATATATTATTGGCTATAAATACACCGCCGTTAGTCCGATTGACTTGAAAATTGGTATGCAGTCTCTTGGACCAAAGGGGCACAAGTGTCTATGAGGACATTGGCGTATCTCAAAAAACATGGCCGCCATTGGCCAATGAAGTTTGAGCACCTATTTGACAAGGTTAACGGAGGTCGATTGGAACGAAACTCGGTGGGCATGTTTGACTCATGGCCCTAAAGGTCTGTAAGAATTTTGAAATAAATCGGCCACTAGTTGGCGCTAACGAATTTTTTGGATCTGTAAACGCGTGGCGTTTCACACATCCACACAATATGCATATCATTTGATCGATCTCCTCATGATGAACAACTTTGCCTCAAGAACCATTGCTGTCAATCAAATCGTTCATGAAATATTCACAAATATGCTAAAAACGTACTTTTGCGAACTAGTCCTAGGTTTTTCGCTTAATCTCGATCAAACCACTGCAGTAATGTTCTCTGGACTCTCTAGATCAATAATTATTAAAAAAATGTTGAATTTTGTCCTTTAGTTAGCTGTAATGGGGCCATTTACAAAAGAGGCGTGGCCACATATACCCAAAAGCTTATAAAACCAAAACGAAAACTCAAAACTTTACGAAAATTGGTGATAACATGTATCAGTTGATTCTTAACAAGCATGCAAAGTTTCATGGAGATCGGAGCATAGGTGGCGCAATAACAGTTAAAAAGGCTTTAAAAACAAGATTTCTATGGTAAATGGCCTCAAATTGTTAAAAAATGCTCATTTATTCACACAAACACTAGATCTTACACTTACATCTGTATGATATATCGTCTCATTCTGAACAAATGTGCATACCACCTCAAAGGCCTTAAATGCTCGAACCCCGTTAATTGCTGCTTGCAGCTATATTTAGGGGTTCGAGCACGCAGTGCTGAAACCCTATTGTAATTGTTAGGATTTTTTTTATTATTATTCTTCCCTAAAACTGATCGTGCAGCCCAAACCGTAAGGCCTAGAGAGCTGAAACTTGGTCAGAAGGTAGTAGTCACCCTCGCTACTCAGGCGCAAAGAACCGGCCCAATTGGCCTATAGGTGGCGCTACAGTGATCAAAAATGCAAAAATGCACATAGCTCCTAGACCGTTTGTCATAGACTCACAAAATTTGATATTTGGAATCCTTGGGTCAAGGCGATAAAAAGCCTAAAAAATCAGATTCGCTCTACGGGGCCTGGTTTTTCCGCCATTTTGAAGTAAATTCAAAACCTACTTTTGCGAACTAGTCCTAGGTTTTTCACCCGATCGGAACCAAACCAGTGCAGAAATGTTCTCTGGACAGTGAATATCAATAATTATCAAAAAAATGTAAAATTTTGACTCGTCATTGCGAAAGGGCCCCAAAAAGTTTGTCACGTGGGGGGCCATTTTTACTAAAATGGCTATAACTCATGAACCAAAAGAGATATCTTCACCAAACTCGATACACATGTGTATAAGCTCAATCTTTGGTCAAATACAAAAAATTTCACAGCTCTGCCACTTGGTGGCGCTATAAGCCTGAAAAAACATAAAAATGACTATAACTATGCAATCGTTGGTCCGATCGACCTGAAAATTGGTATGCAGTGTCTCTGTCCAACGTGCCATAAGGGTCTATAAGGACATTGGCGTATCTCAAAAAACATGGCCACCATCGGCCAACGAAGTTTGAGCACCTATTAGACAAGGTTAACGGAGGCCGATCGGAACGAAACTCACTGGGCATGTTCGACTCATGGCCCTAAAGGTCTGTAAGAATTTTGAAACAAATCGGCCACTAGTTGGCGCTAACGAGTTTTATGGCTCTGTAATCACGTGGTGTTTCACACATCCACACAATATGCATATCATTGGATAGATCTCCTCATGATGAACAACTTTGCCTCAAGAACCATTGCTGTCAATCAAACCGTTCATTAATTATTCAAAAATATGTCAAAAACCTACTTTTGCGAACTAGTCCTAGGTTTTTCACTCAATCTCGATCAAACCACTGCAGCGCAGTTCTCCAGACTCTCTAGATCAATAATTATCAAAAAAATGTTGAATTTTGTCCTTTGGGTAGCTATAACGGGGTCATTTAGAAAAGGGGCGCGGCCACATATATCCAAAACCCTATAAAACCTAAACAAAAACTCAAAACTTTACAAAAGTTGGAGAAAACATGTGTCAGATGACTCTTAACAAGCATGCAAAGTTTCGTGAAGATCGGACCATAGGTGGCGCTATAACAGTTAAAAAGGCTTCAAAAACACAAGCTGTGTATGGTAAATGGCTTCAAATGGCTAAATAAATGCTAGTATATTCACATAAACACTAGATCTTCATATCATTTGATAGATCTCCTCATAATGAACAACTTTGCCTCAAGAACCATTGCTGTCATTCAAGTCGTTCATTAATCATTCACAAATATGTTAAAAACCTACTTTTGCGAACTAGTCCTAGGTTTTGTGCTTAATCTCGATCAAACCACTGCTGTAATATTCTCTGGACTCTCTAGATCAATAATTCTCAAAAAAATGTTGAATTTTGTCCTTTGGTTAGCTATAACGTGGTCATTTACAAAAGGGGCGTGGCCACATATACCCAAAAGCCTATCAAACCTAAACAAAAACTCAAAACTTTACGAAAATTGGTGAGAACATGTGTAAGATGATTCTTAACAAGCATGCAAGGTTTCGTGAAGATCGGACCATAGGTGGCGCTATAACAGTTAAAAAGGCTTCAAAAACACAAGCTGTGTATGGTAAATGGCAAATGACAAACTGTTCATTGCTTAAGTCTTTTAGAAACATATATTCATTTAAACAAAATAAAAAAAACATTCAATAAAGGAGACAGTGTCTCACTTAATTAAGACTTGTTTGACTATTGAAATCTCCTGAATGAATGATTCAATGACAAACTTTTTTTTTTAAACAGGCAGTTGTCGCCACCTCCTGGCGGAAGAGGATAAGCGTTACAATAGATACACGTGTTAAAATACTTTCGTTTTGATCGCTACTGAGACAAGTGTTTATACCCAAACTATAAACTTTTATCCCAGTACTTCTATTATTTAAATATCTGTAACACAGAAATAATGATTATAATGTGGTTGAAAAGACTGTTTGTGTTGCTCTTTCTGTGTACACATTTACTCCGACCTTCTGATTCATTAATATGGGCAGCGACAAAACCTGCTTCTCACGCTCCACTGACACTGGCGATGTGAAACAGTCCTAATAGACATAGATAACTCATTGTCATTTAGGAATAAGATCGCGTGGGTGTTTGAATCGACACCTCAATATTTTAAAGATTAATAGTGCAGCTGTAATGTAAACATGGCAAAATGTTGTGGGAGGATACTGTCACGCGAAATCCGACTGGTCTCGTCACATCCCTACCATTTAGATAGCCACTTAATAATAAGATCATGATCTACTGTACCCGAGTCTATAAAACCTAAAAGAAAAGAAAATTTCACAAACCTAAGTCAAATTATCATCATACGATTCTAAACAAGCCTGCATTTTAAAGACATCAGGCAAAAAAAGGCAATGTAACAGTTATAGAGCTTAAAAACAATGCATCTCTTTAAAATGTCATGAAATTACAACTATAACCACTAGATGGCAGTAGAAGACCACTAATGGCTCATTGAAATGAACACTGCTATTCACAGATTGATTTCCATTCATT
>VONZ01003443.1:0-21373 GCA_012976165.1 Labeo catla
AAAAATATGAAATGTATTTATTTGACACAGAAGCCCTGACACATTACTTTACTTTAATTACTTTATATGAACAGAAAATGTTTTTATTTAACACCAATTGCTTGCGATTGCTGACTGGTATCTGAAGTTCATGTTTATTAATATAAAATGTATCTGACGCCAAATCCACAAGATCGCTAATAAGTATGATGGAACCGTACCGAAATACACTGTAAAAATGTTTTCATTCACATAAATAAAAATTTTTAGGGTAATGGTTCACATCTATATTTTATAATTTTAGCCAATGAAAAATAAATAACTTGCCCTAAACAATATTTTCTACGTCTATGTAAACTATTTTATAAAACTTGACACAAAGTATATTTTTCTTGTTGAACAAAGTAAATTAATTTAAATTATTTTTTGTTTAGATCAAAATAATATTGTTTGTGCCAAGCTTTATATTATAGTTTTCATAGACATAGAAAATATTGTTTAGAACAAGTTATTTATTTTTCATTGGCTAAAAATATAAAATATAGATGTGAACCATTACCCTAAAATTTTTAATTATTTGAATTAAAACATTTTTACTACATCTACATCAGTTGTTTTACTATTACAGTTTGTTAAACTATAAAATTAAGAAAAACAAAAAGCGATATGCAACATTCTGTTTTATTTTAATTCAAATCCAAATGTTAATTTAAAAACATTTTTAATGTCTGAAAATGTTTCCACATAAAACATGAAAACACTAGTTTAACAAACTTTTTATGGTTTTATTCCACTCTCAGTTCACAATTTTGGCAGTACTGAATTTTAGGTGCTAACTCACCTTTTCTGAGGTTGAGCATTACCTGCTGAATAATATATAAAGTGCTTTCATACACTTAGTCCAGGTGCAGGGCATAAATCAGTCTGAAAACAATGGACACAGAAGGCCTGAGATCGGTCAGTCCATCCATTACAAAATTTTCTTCCAAGATGATTTCAAGATGGGTTTTGAGCTGTGGACTTTCTTGATCAACGTTGAGGCTTCGTACTGGAGTCTGTCTTGTCAGCTGCATCCTAACAGAGGAGGAAACAGATTGACAAAGACATTATGAATAATTATGAGTTCTACTCACATGAACTCTTTTCCCAAGTTAGAATCTTGTAATTGTGGCGATTACAACACGGGATGAATGCACTTACATACCTGGTTTACTGTAAAAGAGCTGGCCTTTGAATTATCATCTGGGTGATGTCAGGATTGTCACTGACAACTTTTCTGTGAAGAGCAAAAGTTCGTAAAAGAGCAAGTTAGTCTTTATAAGGGCATCTGATTTAATGGTTTGCATTTAATTGTGCAGTGTGCTAGTCAATAAAGTGATCATCCTCAGAGGTAGAACAGGGGGCTGTTTCATAAAACACTAAGAAAAGCAGGGATGAAAGTCCAAAACCTGACTTGAAATAACCTAACAAATCGATTAGGACTAAAGCGGTTTTATAAACGACAATTTAAGTTCACGCAATTTCACTAAATTGATCCAGATTCAGTGAGTCAAAATAATGTCAGCCCACCATGGCAAACAGCAATATATTTGTGTTGTTTAATGCATTTAAGACGTGGTGTTTTCCCCAGTGCATAGCGGACATGACACACAATACACTGAATACAGTTGGTTGTAGCCTATATTTTTATTTATTGGATTAATTTAAGTTGCATTTTTTGTATACTTTTATTTCTGAACTGGTAATAAAGTGAAATAATTGTATGTGAGAGACAAAGGGCTTATCTTAGCCTGACAGTTAGCCTGTTCTGGACCAGGTTAGTTTCCCAGAGTTACTGAGCTTGAGCTCTGGTAAATTTGCTTTCTGAAACCAAATCAAGTGACAGTAAGTCAGACTAACTGAAATAAGCCTGGTTTATTTGGTAAACCTGTTTCATGAAACAGCCTCCAGGTCTCAGTCAATCCACGACATACAGCTGATCTGAAGTTTTGGTATGAAGTCTACAGTTTTTGTGCATAAAGTGACTTAAATGTATGTACATGTCTGATGTAAACAAGGAAATTGTTCCGTTCTTATATAAGTTCTTAGCTTAAGTCAGGACTATGCCTTAGTTAAATTAGGATGTTTAAATAACTTTTATAAAAAGGCCTTAAAAACTTCACTGGTGTGCATCTTGAGACGACAATGGCACTGACATATTTTAAGATGCGTCAGTAAAGATATTTTCAGTTAAGACTGCTTGAACATGCATTTTAGTCTGAGACTAGCCTTAAATCTTGTCTGTGAAAACGGGGGTAAAATGTTTAACACAGCTGTGCTCTCTTACAACAGTTCTGTGGATCATACTTACACTTCCAGAGCATCTCTTCTATTTCTTGTTCCCTCCAAAACAAGGCTCTCAGCCTAGACAGAACAGAAGCAGGGCTCTCAAGTTATGGAAAAAGTTTGGAGTGAGATTACTATTAGGGGACGAGCCTATTTTCAGCAGCGGCCCCTCTGCCCCACGCAATTCTCTCAAGTTTTTGCTAGAAGAATTTTATCTATTGTTCAAAATTAACCAGCACAAAATAGAACTTATAACAACTGGTAAATCTGATAAAAGTCAAATTCATACAAATAAAATGAAATGTTTTATTTATTTAAAAAATGCAAATGTATTAAAAAATAAAAAGAAAGTTAGCCCCAAACAAGCCAACTTAACTGCAGTGCTCAATGTACATACTGTACACATACAATAGGATTGCAGAACTTGCCCTGAGCATGTAGCCTATGACAAGCTGTGTGTGTGTGTGTGAGAGAGAGAGAGTAGGCCTATACATTTAAACTTACGAATAACATTTTGTATCGCAAATGTTTTTTGCACATTTTGATGTCTTAACGACAGTGGTAGGGGCTCAAACTTAACTACACTAACTAGTAATGGAATTATGTAATTTAATAACAAAATAAAATCTGTTACAGTTAGTGAGAAACAATGTACAGTTAAATTACAGTTACTTAAGAAAATGTTAACAATTCACTCACATACAGATTTGATTTCCCAAACTGCATTGACTGGTCTAGACTCTAAAATATGAGACACCAATGTTTCAGGAGTTTAGGACACAGAACAGGAGTAATCAAATGTAATCAGTTACATTACTTTTAAAACACTTGAAATAATTATGCTACTTATTATATTTTTAATAGACTAACTTCTGTAACCTATTACATTTCCAAAATAACCCTCCCAACAATGCTGATATGTTTGAATTTTTGAAATATATAAAAATGTCTTTTATCAGATTTATCCAGGGTGCGATTTGTGAAAAAAAGCCTTAAAAAACTTTTTCTCTCTACATAGGCGGCGATTGAACCAACTCCAATAAAGCTATAGCCTAAGTAACCTGATGTTAGTGTAATCTGTTAACAACGCAATTAATATACCCGTCTTTTTAGGCAAGTACCAGATAATGAGTGTCATGTCATGAAATGTTTTTAATACGATGGAAACTGTCTAACGTGATCACAATTTAATAAAAAAAAAAAACATTGTTAGCCCTATTAATTGTAATGATTTCATTTGAAACAACGAATAAATTATATAGAGAAAGCGAACAAAGAACACAGTATCAGCGGAGCTTTTTGAAACTCCGAATCAGTAAAACACTGCGTCGCAAAATGATTTCGAAGCCTCCAGTCGGATCACGAATCATTGGATTCAGAACGGGACTTAGAAGGGGGTTCGCGGGATGTTTTTATACCCACAGGGGATAAAACGATTCAGCAGACGCAGAGATGCACAGACCAGAGTGAGAGAAATAGAGCGGGGAAAGTTATCCTTTTCTCAGCCTGAGAAACACAAGGTGTGGCGTGAGACTTGAGAGCCCTGACAGAAGTATATTCATCCGTTTTTGTATTTATACCGTTAATTAACTTAAACGTACTCTTTCAAACAATAGCCATGTCTCAAATAAACGTGGTAAATCATTGCACACACCGTATTAACTCCACCATTGTCTCTCCTCCGCTGAAATCGCGGCTGCGGTGTGAGTAAAACCAGTTTACACTCCTCACAAACAACTTCGAGTGAAAAAAAGGAATAGGCGAAAAAAAAACATCACGTTTACTCGCTGGTCCGGTGTTCAAGCGCGGGTCTGTCCGCTGCAGGACAGTGACAAAACCAACTAGCTAACGGAGAAATGTCCCATCATTTAAACAAACAACAATTTTTGCCGAGCACAAACAGTTTTTTCGTGGGAAAGAAAGAACGATACAATGTAAATAGCGGAAAAGAACGTCCATAGAACTCTCTAAAACACAATTTCCACCTTCTCATCCAAAGCTCCTTGAACTCTTGAACCGACACAGCACCAGTGTGGGTGAAGCGTGGTCAGGAGATGAATTAATAATTTTAATTTAAGTTCATTAACTTAACCTTGATATTTTACATTCGTCAAAACAAAAATTTAGTTGAGCTCTCAATTAGAAATATTTATATTTAACAATGATTTGAAATAAAAAAAAATATTATTTGAAAAATAAAACCAAAAATTGTAAACTGAATTGAAAGACAAATTATTAATTGGATGAGGAACTGCTTGAAAAACTTTTTTCAGATGATTTAATAAGCTGTTGAAGCTTAGGTGATATGCCATTAGTTATTCTAATAAATTCTTTACGAGTAATATCAATACTGTTTTCTTTAATGAATTTTTCATAACTAATCAGAGTCCCACCAGTGTCTATACATTTTGAAATAAAGATGATATTCTTTTCTACACATTCTTTGTTAAATATGGTCCTGTTTTTATACAGAATATATTGATTATTCCAAACAATACATTTGTGAGGTGAAAAATTGTGCTTAAAAGCCAGTTTCCAAGAATCCAGTGCCTGCTGGTGAAAATCTGATTGGTAACTTATTACAGTTAAAATTACAATCTAGCAAACATTTTAAGCCACCACAACGGTTAAATAATGAGTTTAGAATGAAAAATCAGGGATCATTTCCTCCAAACATACAGTGTTTGACCCAGTTGATTTTAAACACCTGGTTGAGAGTTGTGAAATCAAGAGCATTAAAGCCTCCGTCAGCATCATCACTAATCATTGTTTTCCTTTTGATGTATTCAGGCTTGTTTTTCCAAATAAATTTGAACAAAAGAGAGTCAATTGACGTTTCTGTCTTTTTGTCCACATATAATGATAAATCAGGGTAAACCGTTCTTGAAATTCCTTCTGCTTTTGAGAGCAGTGTTCTTTCTTGTATAGTTCAGTCGCTTTGAAAGTATCTGTTAAAAATGTTTTTGTTTTCTGTAACTTTGGGGTAAAGTTGTTATCCAGTCTTTCCTTCGCTGATTTTTTTATTTGTTATTTCGAGATAATTCACTGATTGCTTGACTTTAATTCCATTGATGATGGTTTTGTTGAGTCATGAACAGTAAGTATTTCACTCTTGTCTGTGTTGATCAGGAGACATGAAACTTTTGAAAAAAGATCCAGACATTTCAAAACACTCAGAACCTGGTTTTCATCTTTAAGAAAAATACATGTGTCATCTGCTAGCTGAGATATTAAAATTATATTATCACCTATTCTTATACCCTCAACATTAATACAATTTACAGTGTAAAGATTTAATAATTCTACTGCAATTAAGAATAAAAAGGGGGAAATCAGGCAACCCTGTCGAATACCCCTACTGATCATGAAACACTTCGATGAATCTTCTGTGAGGGAAACACTACTGTTGATACCTTTGTATATAGTTCTTACCATATTCTTAAAATTTAATCCAAATCCAAATTGATCTAAGGCTGTATATATAAATTCATGTTCAATAGAGTCAAATGTCTTATAGAAGTCTAGGAATAGAATAATGGCACCTTCTTCAATAAGCTCAGAATAGTCCATCATATCCAATACAAGACGTATATTATTAGAGATATGTCTACCCTTAATAAAGCCTGATTGTGTTATCGAAATAATATCTTCTAGACAGGGTTTAAATCTTTTTGCAAATAGAGAAGTTAACAATTTATAATCAGAATTGAGGAGAGTAATAACGCCAATTTTGAATATAACGATTATCTTTATTTGGTTTTGGAAAAAGTGTAATAAGACCTTGTTTCATAGATTCTATTAATTCACCAGAACTTAAACAGTCTTTAAATACGGAGAAAATCAAATCTCTTAGATCTTTCCAAAAAAAGTTCTATAAAATTCAAATTGTAAGTCATCAGGGCCAGGACTTTTATTTTTATTTTTATATTTATTTATTTTTTTAATTTATTTGCAATGATCCCGAGCAAACCATCACCTGACTGGTTTAGATCTCTGGACTCCTCCATCTCTAAATTCCTTTGGAAAGGTAAACTCCCGCGTATTAGCTTAAAAACGCTGCAAAAGACCAAGGATAAAGGAGGACTAGATCTGCCTAACTTTCACGCGTTCTTTATTTATTTATTTTCAGATGCAAATACAACCAGCAGACAATAAAGTTTGTTGGCAAAATGTAAAATATAAAGATATCAATTAATACAAAAGTAATATTTAATCAAGAAGGCTTCTCTAGAAACAACAATGAAGTTAAAAATAAATTCAGTCTCAGTCTCTCTTAAAAGTGTTTCCTAAATAAGAATGTTTCGCAAAAGTAAAAAATAAATAAATAAATAAAAAATAAAACCTTTCCTGCATAAAAAGATGAAGCAAAATACAAGTCATACATATTCATTATGACTAGATATTGCTCTTCAGAAGGATCTCTCTTTTCAACATCACAGATGAAACTGCTACTTTATTCACTGTGTCAAATTTAAGTTCTGCCCCATGTTTTGGCTGCTTATGACTGATTAACACACAATACTTTATTGGTTGACATATTATTTTATTGACGAGGATGCGGCGTCAGAGCTGAAAATGCTGGATCTGAAGATGACCTACTTGCAGAAACTACTAGACTAACTAAGTTCAAACATTAAACAGAACACACATAGTAATTACACAAAAACAATTACACAAAGTTCAAGCAATAACACAAATAAATAAAACATAAATATATAAATGAATTGTAATGTTGTAACGGTAAGCTCTGTTCTGTTCTGGCACTAGTCATGCTAGTTTTTGTTACAATTTAGAATATTTCTGACATGATTTTTGGTGTTTCTCCTCCTCCTCCTAAATTTGTCCAGTTAAAATCAAGAGACAATATTTTAATACAACTATTTTAATACAGTGTATTAGGGGTTGGAAATCTTTTGGAATCTCATGATTCAGTTCAAACTGATTCTTGTGGTCATGATTCTATTTACAATTGATTCTCAATTTTGAATTGAATTTTAATTCAATATATGCATACATTTGACTTTAGATTTTATTGTAAACTTTTTAACTTCAAATTTTTAAGTTATAATTATTATTATAAAACATTTTTAAACATTACAGAGACAAATCCCATGTTTATGTAGTGAGAACTATTAAATATGTTTGATCAACTACACTGTTATCTAACATAAATTAAATTTGTTTAAAAAAAACAGTTCATAGAAAGCTTCCTTTTTATTTGCTGCTTCAACTAAATTATTGCACAGCTTTAACCATTTTTCCTACTGCAACAAATCTAAAACTGCTTGAAGCTTTACAACCGTATTGTTCTTCAGCCTCGTCAATGAGGAATAGAGAATAAACACCAACCTGTTTCATTCTGCAGGTTCTGGATCTCTCATGTACTCACTGTCCTTCAATAAACTCTGTCTGTGCAGATTTCACTTCTTCTTGATGCTTTGATGCTCATCTTCACTTGTAGGCTGATGGGAATCTTCCAGCATTTATTGCTGAACTGCAGTGGGAGGAGATTCACTGAACATGAATTTCTGTGTGGTAAAAGCATATTTCAGTTTGTTGTTGAACTTTATTTGAATAATTTACACATTAAAACATTTATGTTAATGGAGGCAACTGGCCTCCAACTTCTATCTTTGAAGAGACCATAGCCTAAGTGATGGCTCTTTATAAATCATTATATTACTACATTAAAAGTAACAGCACGGACACAAACAGAACAGCACATCCATGAAAAATGCTCATTCAGTAACACTGGACTCATATATGTGGTAATTCACACATTCTATGCATTTCTGTTTTGTCTGTCTTTCTATTGTTAACATTACAATCTATATTTCATCACAGCCCCCTGTAGCATACAAGCTGATATCTGTGTATGGAATATAAATAAATATAGAAAAGAACAATCAAAATTCATTCAAATATAAATAACAATGAATTTGGAAAATGAAAGCATAAACGTCACTCATATGTAGAGTAATCAGAGAGAATCAGACAATTGAAGACTCGATTTAGAAAAGAGTTGAAACAACCAAAAGAGCCAAATTCCACAAAGAGGCCCAGGATAACCAGACGACGTCATAAATCTGTTCCAGTTTCTCTAATATGGGTAAAGGCATCGCTATTGCTGTAACTGAACAAAAACAAGATATAATGTTAAAAGTATTGAATGATGAAATGTAAGGACAATAAACACTCGTCTGCAGTAATATATGGTTTATCTGTGTTCTTCAAGCCATCTCGGGTATTTGTAAGTTTGGTATTTTGTAAGCCATCAACATACAGTATAGCAGATATTGTCTGCCTCATTCTGTGATGAGAAGCCAGTGTTATTTCAAACACTCGACTGATGCTGTGAAGTAAAAATAAGTTATAATGTTCTCTTTTGTTGGACAAAAGGTTTAGAAAGGCTTATCACTGCATTTCACCAGAATGGAAGATGCTCTGCGTGTGTTGCTTTTTCAAATATAAACGAGACATTTCCTCATCTCAGCATGCAAAATCACGGGCACACACGCAGCAAATCTCAAGAGAAATAAAACAAGGAAATTTCTCAAATGCAAAACCGAAAAACCGCAATTTACAAGCGCATATTGAACCGTGGATGTCGTACCGAACGGTTTGATATTATATTGAGTATTGTGACATCGCTAGTGTAAACAAAAAAACTAACTGGCAACCTGTCAAAATAAAAGTTATGTTTAACCTGTAACATAAATGTATTAGTCTTGTTTTACTTTTGTACAGTATCATGTAGGTGTTTAAATATTCCTATTTCTGGCAAATTTAAATAAAACAATTAAATGCAGAAATTATAATAATAACAACAAAAAAAGTTTGTTTGGCAGCAAATAAAAGGGTTTAATTTTCTTTTCATTAAAAATAAATAAATGTTTAATGCCTGTATTTGATTATCAGAAAAAATAAAACAAGAATTTCTAAAAACAGAAAGAGAGAGAAAAAAAAAAGATTGTAGGGCCCTATTGTTTAAAATGTTGAAATTGAGATTTTTCGACTTATTTTTTTATATAAATGTTTGTTATTACACAGAGAGTAATGTACCAAAAAAAGTACCGTGCTGTACCCGCAAATTTGTCATTATAAGGTTTGGTCTGTTTTCAGGTCTCAGGTTGTTTTTCAATTGTTGCACTGAAGTATTGAAATATTGACATTTTTATTTAAAAATTGTATTTATTCAGCTGGTTATTTCTTTATTTTATTTTTGTATTTTATTTTACTTCAATTCTTTTTGCTAAAACCAAAAGATTCTTGCCATACTGTTCTTGTAATAAATGGAAAGCAAATTACATTTGACTCCTCCCCTTTTTTGCTTTTTTGCCGTTCCATTACTCCAAAACCGTCAGTGATCTGAACCGTGAGTTTTGAAATCTGTTGCACCACTATTTTATAGTTGTGTTTGGTATGTATGAGTTTGAAAATTCATGCTTTAAATGTTTCTATCAATCAGTTCTTTGTCAAATGTATTATATCTGCAAGAGTGGGAAAATTCGAACCACGTGACTGATAAGATAACATGTTGATTTATGTTTTGGGAGGAGAAACATGGCAATATCCCGAGTTAAGACAACATCTAACTGGTCAAGACACCATTTGTGATGTGCCCAAAAGCAGAGTTTAAATACTCAGGACACCATAAAATTTTGCTTTTAGCTATTTGTCTTAACCATGCTCTTAGCCATTGTTTTTCATTACTTTTAGACGTTGTTTTTAGTTTGTGTTCTCAGGCATGCTTTTTGCCATTATTTTTGTCACTTTAGTATATTTTCTTTCCATTGAGAGTTTTGTGTTCCAAGTTAAGTTTTGCCTGTAAGCCATGATCCAGACATTTGTGCCCACCTTAAAACTGACATACACGACTCCACAAATCCTCCAGTCAGCGCCCAAGACTAAACTAAACTCTGCAGGAAGGCTGATCTCCAGGAACAGGGTTGGGCACCCCTGCCTTAACACAAAGACAACGCAAGTACAACCTCCAGATTCTAGTTGAACTGGTGCATTTAATATAAAGTATAATAGCTCTATTAATACTGATATATTCCCGTACAGTTAAATTGTAATGACATTATGAATTTCCTCACTGATAAAATAAAAATATCAGAAATACAATAACAAATGTAGGTTCTCCAGAGTCTAATACGTCAGCTTCTTTCACCACACTCAAAGAAAAACTGCAGTACTTTACCGCTATAGGACACAGCTGTCAGCTGTGTGCATATTGGCAATATCGGTAACAATTCTCATTTATAATCGATACTATGGCTTGCTGTTATGAAGATCTTAGTCTATATGCTGTGTTCTGTTAATGTGCGGACTTCAAATTATTTGTAGTGCACTTGCCGTCCAGTAATTGAAAAAAGCTTTGTTACCTTTTAATAAACAAAGTATCAGGTTTAAAATTATGCCAAATTCATAACGAAATTCAAAAAATAAATACAGTTTTGGCACTCTTTAATGAAAGTGATGTATTCTTCTGAGTTTGCTTGGGTTATAAATGATTTACCTTACAAATCTACAGTGGCCGAGAAGTGCAAAACAAATCACAATTCTGAAAACAAAATAAATTACAAACCCGAATGCAAATCTAAAAAAAAACAAAATAAGTCAGAAAAAACAATGACAAATCAGAAAACACGGGACTTGCAACAAACTGCATGATTTTCTGTTCCACAAAAGACCTACTCCGAAAAATAATGTAGAAACTTAAAATTTTCTGTAAAGCTGCTTTAAAAAGATTTGTATCGTGAAAAGCGCTATACAAAATCTTAAACTGAATTAAAAATACCAACGATAACAAGAACTCAGCATCCACTCTCTTCTCTTATCCAGTGGCCTGTAGCACAAAGCTGCTTTGGTTTTTACCCAGGTAAGTTTGCGTTTAGTTTGATCAAACTCTAAGTTTTCAGGCTCAAGAAGGTGGATTGGTTTTCAGCAGGTTTTGTCACCATAGTAACTTACACTACACAGTTACCCTGCTCCGGAGCAGGTTTTATTCTGGGTCAGAGATCACAAACCCAAACTAGACCAATCAGCTGTGAGCAAAGTGACATATATCTGATGAAATGAAGCCACACCCCTGTATCTCTAGCTCCAAATTAAAGCAGTTTACAGTCAAAGAATTTTAGAAATAAAATTGCCCGACTTTTGCTTATTTTTTTTATATTTATATTATATTAATTGTAATTGATATTGTAATTCATATAACATATTCATATACACTGCTGCTCAAAAGTTTGCAATCAGTAAGACTTGTAATGTTTTTTTTTAAAGAAGTCTCTTATGCTCATCAGGGCTGCATTTATTTGATCAAAAATACAGAAAAAAACAGTAATATTGCAAAATGTTATTACAATATATTTTTTTTTATATACTTTAAAATATAATTTATTCCGGTGATGCAAAGCTGAATTTTCATCAGCTGTTCCTCCAGTCTTAAGTGTCACATTTTTCAGATTCTTCACTTTTTTGGAACCTGTGTTTTTTGTTTTTTTTTTCAGGATTCTTTGATAAATATCAAATTAAAAAGAACAGCATTTATTCAAAATATATATTTTTTTAATCAATGTAAATCTATGCTATCACTTTTTATTAATTTAACACATCCTTGGTGAATAAAAGGATTTAATTTCTTTCAAAAAAAAGAAAGAATAAAAATCTACTGACCCCAAACTTTTGAACAGTAGTGTATATTGTTAGAAAAGCTTTTCTATTTTAAATAAATGCTGTTCTTTTAAACCTTTTATCAATCAAAGAATCCAGAAAAAAAGTATCACAGGTTCCAAAAAAATATTAAGCAACACAATTGTTTTCAACATTGATAAATCAGCATATTAGAATAATTTCTGAACTATCATGTGACACTTAAAGGGGTGATCAGATGCTAAGTTCACTTTTTCATGCTGTTTGAACATTGATGTGTGTTGTCAGTGTATGTACAAATCTACCCTATAATGATAAAAATCCATGCAGCGGTTTTTAATTAATCTGTAAAAATAATATCCCCTTTTTCAAATCGAGCCGTTCTCCGATGTCTGTCAGTGTGGCATCACACCAACAGAGGACACGCCCACAATAGTTGATTGACATGAGCAATTTACCTTGAATCAGCGGTCACAGTCCGCCCTCTTTGTTTTGATGCCAGAGCAGGAATGTAAGTTAGACAAGAATATCTCAGATTGAGTGACTGAGGTGTTGTGTTGCTGGATGTAATAATGAACATAGTGGTTGTCATTTACTCCCGACATCTGAGCCGCTGAAGATGCAGTAGATTAGGTTTGTTTGTGAAAGGAATGCACCTCCCGATCTACATATATCCGTCTATGTTCATGTGAATCCTTCGTGATCCAGCTTCACTTACAGCACAAGTGAGTATAAGGTTTTTTTTTATGAATCTTTGTGATCGCCTTTCGTTATAACATGGTAGTTAGGAAGTTTAGCGGCTAAACGCGGCTACATACGGCTAATGTAAACAATATCTTTCCACAGAGAGAAGAGAGGGGCGGGGTGAGCAGAGCTCATTTGCGTTTAAAGGAACAGCCCCTTAGAATGAGATGATTTTTGCTGAGCTCATTTTGACAAGGTAAAAAGGGTGTTGTTTTACAAAACCATTGAGAATTTTTATTCAAAGTATATTAGAGACTTTTCATTAAGACCCTAAAGAATCATATCAACTTGAGGAAAATGGGCATCTGATGACCCCTTTAAGACTGGAGTAACAGCTGATAAAAATCCAGCTTTGTATCACAGGAATAAATTATATTTTAAAGTGCATTAAAACAAAAAACATTGTTTTATATAGTAATAGCATTTTGCAATATTACTGTTTCAAATAAATGCAGCCTTGATGAGCATAAGAGTCTTCTTTAAAAAAAACATTGCAAGTCTTACTGATCCCAAACTTTTGAGTGGCAGTGTAATTATTATATCAAGTGGCAATTAATTTTAAGCTTCGTATTTGAATTAATATGTACATACAGATTTAAAATTAGACACTGATTGCCTCAATTTCGCCGGTTGGGCTAAAAGCAGACTACACATAGCCCATCCAACTCACAGCTAAAACGTGGCTACATATATATCATGTCATGAAATGACACTGACATCTTAGATATTATTGACACTGCAAACATGATGGTATATCAACCATCTCATGCACTGCCTGGCCAAAAACTACAATGAATCAGATTTGACTATGAGTGGCCTACAAATATCTGGTCTGACTACGAGCTAAATCTCGGCTACAAACAGGCTACACATAGAACATGTCAAAGAAATCAAATCAAACACATTGTAAACGCTGTTCACTTTGCTTACGTGATGGAATATCATACATCTCTCAAGTTATTTTGCCAAAAAAAATGACATGTATCCAAATTCAAGGTTTTTGGGCTAGAAGGGGGTCACACATAGCCGAACTATATCAGGTCTATAGTGAACCGAGATGGTGAACTGACGGCTATTGCTTGCTGGGAGGTATATTATGACTTTTGTTTGACTTCGAGTCTTAAAATACAGTTGTCCATAAATGAACCTTCAACGTAAATAAAATGGCCAATATGGTACTGGACTGCAAGAGATTCTGGTATTCAAACAACCACTGTACTGAAGAAGAAGAAGAAGAAGAAAATAATAATATTTACAAAAAACCCAAACCAAAAACAAATCAAATGTACTAAACAAAAATCATTCCACTCAAGCATAAAACACCGCATTCTGTCACGATGTACGTCTTCGTGTGCGCGGGAATGAACAGGAGAAGAGCGGAAATCCAATAGGTGCAGTTTATTTGTATAATCCAAAGTGTACATGAAAAACAAACGCAGGGAAAACAGCAGGGAACGAGAAACAGCAACGACCATGAACTGAATGACAATATAATCACCGACAAGACACCATGGGGACAACCAAACTTAAATACACAAGACAAACCAATCAGAACACCACAGGAGACAATGACGTAACAAACGAGGACAGGAACAGGAAGACCATAAAAGGACGCAACAGGGAAATAACACACAAACAGCCCAAATGGCACACACAGGTCTGACATAACCCTCCCCTCCCCCAAGGGGCGTCCCGCGCCGTAACACATACACTGGGGAGGGAGGGTGGGCACCCTGGAGGTTCGTGCTGGGAAGAGACAGGGTACATAGGGGTGTACCTCCAGGGCGGATCAGGGAGCCATGGCCGAGCACACAGTCCATTGGGCCATGGCGGATCGGGGAGTTCAGGGAGCCATAGCCGAGCACACAGTTCATGTGGCCCTGGCGGGTCTGGGGATTCAGGGATCCATGACCGAGCACACAGTCCTAGTGGCCATGGCGGGTCCGGGGGTTCGGGAAGCCATGGCCGGGTGAACAGTACAGGAGGCCATGGCTGAACAGGGGAGTAGCCCGGCTCAGGAGCGCTGGAGGAGGCCGACTCTGGAGGGCGCGCTGGAGTTTTCCAGGGCCGAGCGGGTGAGTGCGTCAAGGGCTGTGACCTGAGGAGAACAGGGATAGAGGAGGCAGACAGACAAGGGAGAGAAGCAGAGAGTTCTAGTGTTAACGCCGCCTCCCTATGAGGTTCTACAGCCTGGGCTGACACCTCAGAAGGCATTGGCGCGGCTTCTCCGACGAACGAGGTCTCTGTATCGGACTTGAGACCAGACGAGAGCACTGTCTCTAGAGAGCACATTGGAGAGAGCTCAGGCTCTGGTGTGTGCTCAGGAACTTGTCTTGTCTCAGGAGACGCACCAGGAACTTGACTTGACTCAGGAGATGTAGCCGTGACGTGACTTGACTCAGCCGTGACGTGACGTGACCTGATTCCGCCGTGACGAGACTTGACTCAGGAACAACAGCCGTAGCTTGACTTGAACCAGCCGCTTGACTTGACGGAGTAAACACAGCTACAACGTGACTTAACTCAGGACCCACAGCGGTAATGTGACTTGACTCAGGAACACCCGCAACAACTTGGCTTGACTCATGGGGAACAGCTGTGACTTTACTTGATTCAGGAACGACAGCTTTGGCTTGACTTGACTCGGAAGCTTGACTAGACTCGGAAAGTCCAGCTACAACTTGCTTAGACTCGGGGGATGCAGACGTCACTTGACTAGACTTAGTAGACATAGCCGTAACTTGACTAGATTCAGAAAACATAGCTGCAGCTTGACTTGACTCAGTAGACACAGCTGAGACTTGACTGGACTCAGGAGACGTGGCTGCAGCTTGACTTAATTCAGGAAACGCAGCTGCAACCTGACTTGACTCGGGAAACACAGCTGCAACTTGACTAGACTCAGAAGCCGCAGACTCTGGCGTGGCAGCCATCTTACGTGCAGACTCTGGCGTGGCAGCCATCTTGCGTGCAGACTCTGGCATGGCTGCCATCTTGCGTGCAGGCTCTGGAAGCGTAGCTGCACTTTTACTTGACTCGGAAACTTGACTTGACTCAGGAAACGTACCTTCAACTTGAATTAACTCTGGAAACGCAGCTGCAGCATGACTGGACTCCATGCACGCAAAGGCTACGTGACTTGATTCAGGAAGCTCAGCTACCACTTGGATATTGACTGCCCGCACAGACATTAGTGGTGGGTCCAGCTCGCTGGCCATCATGATCGGCAGGGACCTCGAAGGACCGACCGCGGGCGGCGTCCGAGTGCTGGTCGCGACCGCGGGTGGAGTCCGAGTGCTGGTCGCGGGCGGTGGCGGCCGAGAGCTGGCCGCGGGCGGCAGCGTCCGAGAACTGGCCGCGGGTGACGGCGTCCGGGAGCTGGCCGCGGGAAGCGGTGGCGGCCGGGAGCTGGCCGCGGGCTCTGGACTGAGGATAAGGGAGGAGCTATGGGGAACTGGAGTGAGTGAGGGAGGACCGGAGGGAGAGAGCTCGTTGGAGCACCATGTGGAGGACGCTGGCTAGTGGTGAGCTGGAGCGGCCGCGTGTTTACAAATGGGGGGAAGATTGGAATCTTCCACATCGACAAAGAAATCGGAATGACAAAGGGCTAGGACATGATTAATAAATTCCGCAACCGGTTTGCGGCAATCGTCGGGAGTTATCAAATTGAACAAACTATCATCATCTAGCCCCATTTGAAAACACGCGTTTATCGTAGCGTCGCTCCAACTCACCAGATGACAAAGGCTCAGAAACTGCTCCACATATTCCTCCAACGGCCTCTCCGCCTGCTGGAGATTGAACAGGCGATCCTCAGCCCAGAGCATTTTAGCGGTCAGTGATTTCTGTCACGATGTACGTCTTCGTGTGCGCGGGAATGAACAGGAGAAGAGCGGAAATCCAATAGGTGCAGTTTATTTGTATAATCCAAAGTGTACATGAAAAACAAACGCAGGGAACGAGAAACAGCGACGACCATGAACTGAATGACAATATAATCACCGACAAGACACCATGGGGACAACCAAACTTAAATACACAAGACAAACCAATCAGAACACCACAGGAGACAATGACGTAACAAACGAGGACAGGAACAGGAAGACCATAAAAGGACACAACCGGGAAATAACACACAAACAGCCCAAATGGCACACACAGGTCTGACACAAACCAACAAAAGAAAACTTAAGTACATTGAAAGTTCAACAAAAACCTGTCAAGACCATAAGATTACCAAAAACATAAAAACCAAAACAAAATGGTGGGGAAAAAAACAGTGGTGCACAGTGCAGCAATCAGCATAAAGCCTGCAATTTAAACATAACATTTTGTCTTCATTAAACATATTACATACTTAATGAACACTATAAACAATTTATAAATAGCACCACTGATTAAAATATTCCCACAAAGCATAATACATCACATTATTATTGTACCTTAACAACAATTATTAAATAACCCTCTTAATAAAAGATGCTCATACCTCAGCCCATATAATGGACTAAACTGTAGCAGGCGACCACCTCATGGAGGGGAATCAGGCGCAGTGCTAAACTGTAAAGACAATCACTTCCTTAGAGAGGAGAGGACCGGTGCACAACAACTGTGGATTTTAAAACAATCCCAGTATATTAAAAATGATACACAATCCTTCAGTGCACCAACTTCGGTCCACAATATTTACACTCATACCCACAAATATATAAGAGGCATGATACAGCCATTAATCAATAATACCATCATTATCCACCGAAGTATAAACAAAATACACAATATAGCATGAAAAATAGAAAAATACAATACCTTGGATTAATATAATTGATATTGCTAGCAGGGGCGGATCTACCGGGGTGGCAAGATAAAGTTCTGCCACCCCAGAATTATCACAGAACAAAATATAAATGTAAGCAGTGTTGCATATGCTACTTTTTTTAGCAGCAGCGATGACAGTTTAAGGCAAAATAATGGCAAAAACACGTCTGTCAATAAACTGTTCACGATGGTTGCACGTGCACCATAAATTACTCTTATGAACCGGTTCTTTTTGAGTCAAAAACACAAAGCGCGGCCAGTTCATTAACAAATTGTTTTTACAGTTGTTCGTAAATCAGATAATAATTACTGCTTTTCGGCTAACTCTTATACAGGCCTTTATGCCAAATCTGACGAAACTTTAACATGAAATCAATAAGAAGATGCAGATCACGGAAACTTATAGCAGAGGTAAGAATCTAGTCGTATTGCAGTTTTCTTGATTGTTAACAATAGAACTGATTTTAGTAGGCACATTTTCCTGAGCCATTAATTCAGTTCTCAAAACAAAGACACATTTCTCAAAAAGTTTAACAATGAGTTAAACTATGTTAAACATTAGCAAAACTGATGACACACCAATCAGAATCTCTGCATCCTAACAACGGAGAGAGGAGAGAGCTGAACGAATCAACACGGGAATTTATACTTACACATACAGTACATTTACAGTATACAGTACCAGTACTAGAGTTGGGGGACTCGGACTCGAGTACAATTTCTAGGCGACTCGGACTTGTCACAGACTCGGATGCATTTTTACTCGGACTTGACTCGGACTCGAGCCTTTCAGACTCTGAAAATATGCCGAGTCCATCCAAGTCCAGAGAAAGTTGATGGAAATGTCACTGACTCTATACATTATCTTGAAAGTGATATTTAGTATTTGCATGTGTTTTTAAATCTTGCCCAGTAGCTACTTGAAAGCCGACAGGTTTATTTTTGATCGCTGCATCCCGTAACTTCATTTTTATTATTATTATTATAAACTGCCTGCGATTGCGGACTGGTATCTGAAGTTAATGTTTATTAATATAAAATATTTCTGACGCCGATCCCACGAGATCGCTGGCAAGTATGATGTAACCGTACAAAAATATTACATGTATTTATTTGAGACCAAAGCCCTGACACTTTTTTCAAATAATAGTTAGAAAAAATAGTTAGGAGTCTTAGACCTTTCCAACAGTATACAGTTTGTCATGATTAGATTAGGGTCTGTTTTATAATATGGTGAAGTAAATGTTTATTTTGTTTAATTCTTTTATCATACATTTGAATCTTTGTGTCGGCCTCTACTTACGGTGTTATGGTTGTGTTGGGGGGGCGAGGTTTGATCGCTGCATCCCGTAACTTCATTTTGAGTTCGGCAGCAAGGAGAGAGGATGTGTTTTTTACGGAACAGCGTAAGATGTTTGACTCTTTTTCTTTTCTTTTACTTTAACTCTTGTATCCTTGTACCTTTTTAAAAGTGCAGCATGTTTGACAACTACCGTATGCTATTTTACAAGATGTGTCTTTTTTTGTTTTGTTTTGTTTTAGATCAGCGTAAGATGTTCGACACTTTTTTTATTTTCTAACTTACACTAACAAACACTACCTTTTTAAAATTGTAATGCTAGACTACAACATAGATTTTGTCAAGTATCTTATGCTGTTGCTTAACGATCGCATCTGATACTTTTTTGTTTTAGATCAGTGTAAGATGCTTGACTCTTTCTTTTCTTTTCTTTTACTTTAACTCTTGTATCAGTAAAAAAAAAAAAAAACTCTACCTTTTTTTTTTTTTTAAAAATGTAATGTTACAAGATTTTGACAACTATTGTATGCTTTTGTTTTACACAGACGTGTCTGACTGCTTTTTGTTACTGCTTAACGATCGTGTTTGATACATTTTTGATTTAACACATGTCCAGTTCGGGTGGATGAGGGGCAATTTTCATGAGGGGCAATAAATGTTTTTATTAAAAAACAAGTTTTGACATACCGTGTCCTATCATCTCTCTGTCAATTTTCAAATCCTAAAAAAATGTGACACTTTTGACTGGTTTTGTGGTTTCGGGTCACATATAGAGAGATGATTCTTTTGAGTTCACCATGCTTTTCTCTCTCTCTAAAATTCAAAAAAGTGTGCACTGAATTTCAAACTAAAGATGAACAGGTGACTTTCAGATAATAAATACACAAATAGACTCTTTTTCACAATTACAACAAAAAAAAAATTGTAATCGATATCCAGTCTTTCACAAGATATTTTATTTTAAATGATTCTAGTTGGATTTGTTATACAGTAATGACTAAGAACTTTCTAAAAATGTTCCACACAAGTGAGGGAAACATATGTGCCCATAAAAATAATAAGAGGATAAGAAATATTAACGAATACAGATCTAACTGATTGGTTCCTGCACTTTTCATTAATTAAATCAAATTTATCTAAAAACAAATATTTGGAGACCTTACTTCCTACAGTCTTACACCAAGTGCCCTGATTTCTGAGCAGAGAAAGTATTTTGACAGAGTCAGAGTTCATGACAATACAATATTATAGAGCTGAAATATGGCACTTACATTTAAAACAGAGCTCATTAATTCAACCATTATTCAACAGCTGACCGTCCCAAACCAAGATTAAAAAAATAATAATTTATTTATTTGCTTGTGTGACATTTATTCCAAATAAAAAGGAGTGAGGAGAAACGTTTAAAACGCACTCTCCTGTTGCAGAGTGGTGTGCGTTTGTAGCTCCCTAGAGTTTTATTCTTCTGAGGAAATCTCTATTTTACTATTACTTTCTGTTGTTTAAAGTGATAAAATATAGCTTTTTTTCCCCACCAGATTTCTGTTATTATCCATCAAACTAATCCGATCGCTCGCTTTTAATCTATAACCGCCAGTGCAACGCTGCGCTGTGTGTTAGCATTCCGTTTGCCGGTTAGCCTGCCATTTGCGTTCCCACTCACGTCTCTATTCACGTCTACTACCGCTTTCCTTTCTTCCCTCGCTCTCGTTGATCGCTCGTTTTTATTCTACAACCGCGAGTGTAGCGTGTTTGTAGTGTGTTAGCCGGTTAGCTTGCCATTCAATTTTAATTTTTCTCTACGCCTTTTTCTACACAAGTTCATCAGACAACAGTGGTGAGTTGAAATCATTCTACATCTACGGTGAGTAATGGCTTCTTCTCCTTTCCTGGTAACCTGCATCACCTGTCATATGTATAGTTTATCAATCTCTGTCGGCAGCGAGGGATTCACATGTGATAAATGCAGGGAAATAGACCGCAGTAAAGATAGTTTGCGGTTTGATATTCGGATTTCTTTTGGCTATAAATACACAACGCGCTGTCATAAACATGCAAATAATCCTGAATGTGGTTCTCCATGATTTGTGAATTCTGGTGATGATGTGCCTTTTGGCCAAAATTTTATTTTATTTTTTCGACTCTTAATTTTATAATGCTTATAGCTCCGAAAGTTGGAAACTTAGCAGACTGAAACCAGTGTCATGTGAACCAGCTTGATCTGTGATTTTTTTCACAGCAAAGCTTTTGTCCGTAACCCACTTGGAAAGTCCGCTATAGTAAGGAATGTGAAAAATATGCGCTCTTCATGTTTAACGTATTTTGCCATTAAACACGCAGACTGCTCAAATTTCAGTACTGGTCAGCTGGCCCTTCCCTAAATCACTAACATCATTATTCTGATGTGTGAAAACTTTCACAGGTCAGTACTGGTCAGCTGGCCCTTCCCTGAGTCACTAACATCACTATTCTGATTTGTGAAAACTTTCCCTGATTCAGTACTGGTCAATGACCCTTCCCTAGGTCACTACATCGCTGTTTTGATCTGTG